>JAYJMB010002936.1:0-14684 GCA_036873735.1 Pouteria campechiana
GATCGACCCTTGCATAAGCACACTAGACTATACATCGACCGTGCACTTGCGAGGTATTAAATTTGAGCCATCAATCCATAAAGAAGATGGAGACACACTTGGGACAAATTGCAGAAGCTGTACAAAGTCACACACCTGGGAAGTTGCCTAGCCAGCAGAGCAAGCAAAAGCAGTCACGACATTAAGGAATGGGAAGGTAATCAATAATAAAGTGGGTGTAGAAACTGATGAATCTATTATTTCTACAAGATTGGAAAAAGGGTAGAAAAAGGTAGAGGAGGAAGTTCATTCAAGGAAGGCAGTGTTTCTAATAGTTGACTCCCAGTCAACTACAAAGCATCCCCACCTTATGATCCTCTAGTTCCTTTTCCAGGAGGGCTGAAGTAGATCAAGTTTGATAAGTCAATTTATGACATTTATGATATCATTTCCAAAGTTAATGTCAATTTTCCTTTGCTTAACATAATCAAGAACATGCCTACTTACGCTAAATTTTTGAAGGAACTAAGCACAAAGAAGCATAAGTACGAGCCACATGAGAAAGTGATAGTTTTAGAAGCAATCAGTGCAGTCTTACAAACAAACCTTACCTCAAAACTTAAAAATCCAGGTAGTTTCAATATCTCAATCACTGTTAGAGGGCTAAATAAGATAAAGGCAATGCTAGACTTAGGTGCAAGCATTAATTTGATGCCTTATTTTGTTTATTTACAACTTGTATTGGGAGAATTGAAACCTACTACATTGTCTCTATAACTTGCAGATAGATTAGTTAAATATCATAAAGGTATTGTAGAGGATATTCATGTGTAGATTGAAAAGTTGATTATTTTTGCAGATTTTGTTGTGCTTGACATGGAGAGGTAAATGATTTTAGAAAGAAAAAATGCCAATTCTTCGGGGATGCCCATTCAAAGCAACAACCAAGACAATCATTGATGTGCAGAATGAGAAGTTGAAAATGACCATCTTGGATGAAAATGTGGAATTTTCTGTTTATAATTCTCTAACATTAACTTTAGATCCTAGTGGTTGTTTACAAGTTGATGAATTGGACTTGCTTTTACTATCAACTTTTATGTCGGTGGAGACAATTGATAAACTAGAATTGGTGCTCAATGTAGATGGATTGGAGGAAGATGAAGACATAATGAAGGTGAAAGAAAAACTTGATAGTGTAGAGCAAGTCAAAGAAGGAAAAGTTTCCAAACAAGGGTTATTACATGTGAACCCAAAAGTGGAACAATCAATTGCTACAATAACCCAACTGGAATTAAAGCAATTACCTTACAACTTGAAGTGCGTATTTCTTGGTGAGAACAATACTCTTCTAGTTATAAGTGTTGTTGACTTGTCTGTCGATCAAGAATATAAGTTAATGAATGTGTTGAGAGAGTACAAAGGGGCTAGAGGTTGGACCTTAGCAAACATCAAGGGAATTAGCCCCACTGTGTGCATGCATAAGATCTTGTTAGACAATCATGCAAAGACTTCTAGGGAGGCTTAGAGGAGACTTAACCTACACATGAAAAAAGCTGTTAGAGCTGAGGTGATCAAATTGTTGGATGCAGGTATTATCTACCTAATCTTTGACAGTAAATGGATAGTCTAGTACATGTGGCACCAAAGAAATCAGGTTTCTCTATTGTTAGAAATGATAATAATGAATTGGTGCCAATGAGAATGACTACAGTGTGATAGACATACATTGATTACAAGAAATTCAATGCAGCCACTAGAAAGGACCATTTTCCTCTCCCTTTTATTTATCAAATGCTTGAAAGATTGGCAGGTCATGCTTATTATTCTTTTCTAGATGGCTTTTTAGGGTACAATCAAGTTCTGATTGCCCTAGAAGATTAGGAGGAGTGTCATTTCTTAGTTAAGTAAGGAATTTGTTGAGATTATTGTATGATTTTGATGACAACAAAACTTATCTTAAGACTTGATCTATGCTAATGATGATTTTAATCTAGGAAGCTGAAATGAAGATAAATATGCTTGGCATGAATAATCATTATTACAACATTTTGAATGCAAGCATATTACATAAATTGTTTTAGAGAATGAAGAATTCATTATGATCCATAGTGCATTAATCTTATTTATTATATGTTGGACCATATATATATCATGTACTTTATAAAGTTATCACTTTAAGCTTTCATTGAAAAATACAATATATGGTTTATCCATGTTCTACAACTTGTGAAAATCATGTGGGGATAAACATATTTTGATAAGTGTGCTTCATAGAAGATATTCTTTATATGAAAAACAAATTATACTTAAATAATTCATCCATACTTTAACTTATATATATTATATGTGGATAAATGTATTTTGATTTATAATGAAAAATGTTAAGTTAACAATGTGGCAAAAGTACAAAAATTTCCAAGTGCAAGTGCACTGCTATAGTAATTTTCCTACAATGCTTTTACTACAATTAAAATGCTATAGTAGTAGACAAATTGGGATTGCAGTACTAACAAACAAAGTGAAATTGCTATAGTGGAAGATAACGTGGATTGTCTAAATTGGAAGATGAAGTAAAGCTTTAGATGAATTAGTAGATAAAGTGGAAGGCAAAGTTTGAATTAGCAAACAAAGTCAACAGATAAATTAGTACAGTAGTTTACTATAGTACAACAAACGAAGCTCCAAGCAATTAGTAGACAAAGTAATAGACAAAGTGGTGCAGTGCTATAGTAATCTGCTATAGTAATGACACTATAGTAAACCTTCTATAGTACTGGCAAAAAAAGCTAATTAGTCTGCTACTTACTTTAGACAAAGTATTGCTACAATGATCTGCTACAGTACCATGCTACAATAACTTGCTGCAGTAAAACTTTACTATTTTCAAATATCAGAAATTCAACCCTTTGCAGTAGTTGTATCTTGTAAGAATATTCTTCCAAGCAATCTATAACCTTTTTGTATTATTAAAATAGGTAATCCATTGAAGGAGAATGAAATGCTTAAAGGTTTTAAGTGCTAAACAAGAATCAAATATTAATAGACCATTCAAATCTCCAAGAAAAGGACTGCAGATATTTGTTCTAACCTTCTACCACATTTCAAAATGTTTGAGTTATAAAGATTTTGAAACATGCTCAAAGATGTCAATCTGAATACTCTATTCAAAATCTCAAGAAACAACGAAAATGCAGCGATGGAAGAAAACCCATCTGTCTGAAAATGAAGGAACCCAACTTTATCTGGAATTAACTATAGACAAAGTAGGATATGAAGAGAGTCTGTCCAACTGGAAAGAAAATTTTTCTGATATTAACTTCAGACAAATGAAATAAAGCACTGGTCAAAGTAAAGTAGCTGAATTTATCAGAATTTATTATCTTCTTTCCGAAGTCATGAAACAAGTCAGAACTGCAGCATCTTCTCATTTGTCAGTTGCTTGAACCAGCTATTCACCTTCTCTATATCAAGGCCGGCACTACAGAACATCTCTAAGCATATGGAAATTAATTAAAAGATGGTGTTTTCAATGGGAGATTATTAGAATGGTCTTCTACATTTCCTGCTCATCTACCTTCATCTCTACATTTAATGTTGATCATCTTCGCCCAACAGTCAAGTTTTCAAGGGAGCTATTTAAGGAAAAGAGATGAGATGATTCAAAGGTGGTGAAGGAAAGCTTTTCAAATGTGTTTTAACTTATGCAAATCCTTCCACCCATGGCCAAGAGCTTAAACCGTCATCTATCCTTTATGAGCTTTTATCTGCAAATCTTTATAGCCATCATTTTTAGATTTTGAGAAGATCTTTCTATGTTGTTAGAGCTGTAAAATATCATATCTTCCCTTGTACTTCATTGTAACACTTTACAAAGTATATTAGTTTTTTGGTTAATCTAAAAACCAGAGTGTTTTTAGTGATCTCCAGAAAACCATCAAGTTTGCTAGTGATCTTTGAAACTAGTGAGTTTCCTAGTGAGCTTGTGAAACCAAAAGAGTGTTGGGAACACTGTTTATGCCCCATAGAGCTGGAATCTAGATTAATGCTAGGAGCACTATTGTATATTCATTATATGGGATATAGTGGAACCCAAGGCACAATGAGTGTGCGCTCTTAGAAGAGTGGATGTAGGGATGAGGTTCCCAAACTACTATAAAAATTATGTTGTTTGTATGTGCTTGTTTATTTATTTTCTTGTGCTTTTTTGTACTATTACTTAGTTTACATTGCATAGCACACAAGCACAAAAAGAGGGGAAGTAATCTTACTAGGGACAAGTAAGAAATTTTTATAAACTCAATTCACCCATCCCCTCTTGAGTTAAGCCATACTTTAAAAACCAACAAAATTGTGTTGATACACATTATTTCAAGTAAAGGCACTAAAGTGGACAAGACAAAAATTGAGTTGATTTCCAAGTTACCTCCCCAAAATTCAATTAAGGGAGTTGGAAGTTTTCTTAGTCATGTAGGCTTTTACTGTGGTTTATAAAGGATTTCTAAAAAATTTCTAAACCGCTTTCTAACCTATTGGCTTAAGATGCAACTTTTTATCTTAATGAGGAATCCCTTGTTGCCTTCAACACATTGGAAGAAAAGTTGACATTGGCTCAAATTTTAACAGTTCTGGATTGGTCCATTCCTTTTGAGCTTATATGTGATGCATCAGATTTTGCTATCGGCATTGTTCTAGGAAAATGAATAGACAAATTACCTCGTGTGATTTATTATAAAAGTAAAACTCTAAATGAAGCATAATTGAACTATTCCACCACTGAAAAAGATTTGGTTGCAATTGTGTTTAATTTACAAAAGTTTCGCTCTTATTTGATTGGTTTGAAGGTAATTATTTATTTTGATCATGCTACATGGAGATACTTGCTTACAAAAAAGGATGCCAAGCCTAGGTTAATTAGGTGGATCTTATTGTTATAAGAGTTTAACCTGATAATCAAGGACAAGAAAGGGTGTAAAAATTTTGTAGTTGATCATCTGTCCAGGCTAGTGGAAGGAACTGATTTCAAGCAATAGAGAGAGACATGGAGAATATTTCCATCAATGAGATCTTTTTGGATGAATAATTATTTTTTGTAAAGGGAAGTGAACCTTGGTATGCTGACATTGTCAATTACTTGGTTAAAGATATTTTTAATCCTATGTTGAATTCACAGGGAAGAAGGTATTGTCTTTGGTGATACATTATTTCTTTGGTGATACATTATTTCTGGGATGACCCCAGTCTTGTTCAAACTGTGTCCAGATCAAATCATTAGGCATTATGTTCCAAAATATAAGCAACAAAGCATTTTGAGACATTGCCATACATTCAGTTATGGAGGGCATTTTGGAGGAAAGAAAACTACTCTCAAAATCTTTCAATCTGGCTTTTACTGGCCAACTATTTTTAAGGATGCTCATGTCTTCTATGCAATGTGTGACAAGTGCAAGAGAACAGGGAAAATTAGAAGAAGATATGATGCCACTTATAGGAAATCTTATGATTGAACGTTTTGATGTATAGGGCTTTGATTTCATGGGTGTATTCACACCATCCAATGGGAACCAATACATTTTACTTGCTGTGGATTATGTGTCTAAGTAGATTGAAGAAATGGCCGCTAAAACTAATGATGTTAATGTTTAATGTTGTGAGTAGATTTTTGAAAGACAGGATCTTCTCCAGGTTGGGCAGTCCAAGGGCAATCATTAGTGATAGGAGAACTCACTTATGTAATATGGTTTTTGTAGCCCTACTAAAAAAGTACAACATCACTCACTAAGTTGTAACAACTTATCATCGATAAATGTCTAGGCAAGTTGAAGTCAGCAACTGACAAATAAAAGCAATTTTGGAGAGGACTGTGAACACTTTAAGGAAAGATTGGGCAATAAAGCTGAATGATGCATTATGAGCATACAAGACCGCTTTCAAGACCTCAATTGGGAAAGCATGCCATTTGCTTTTTGAGTTGGAGCACAAAATATACTGGGTAATAAAAAATCTAAATTATGATTTGGAAAAGGCAGGAGAGCAAAAGAAGCTTCAGCTTAACAAAATTAAGGAGCTGAGAAATGAAGCATATGAGAATGCAAATATTTATAAGGAGCTAACCAAGAAATATCATGATGAAATTATTCGTAGAATAAAAGTTTTACTCTATGATTCACATTTGAGTTTGTTTCTAGGAAAACTACAATTGCATTAGGTTGGTCATTCCTAGTCACATAGGTGTTTCCTCATGGATTTGTTGAATTAAAGAATTCGAATGATGGGAGTGCCTTCAAAGTAAATGGTCATCGAGTTAAGGGATACAACAGCGATGACTTGCCAATGCAACTGAATGAAGAGTGTGAATTTGAAAATTTGTAGGAAAGGGAGTTCATCTTGCCCAAACATTAAATAAAACTCTTCTTGGGAGGTAACCCAAGCTGTTTATTTTTCAATTATTTCAAATTCTTAGACAGTGATTTTTTTTACAATGATGAAGTATGATAGTTTCAGTAGTTGCATTAGTTTATGTAAATTTGAGAGGATTTTTAGTTTGCTAAATTGCACCTTTAGTTTTGCATTTGCCTCACAATTTTAATGGATGTTTTATGTTTGAGAGGTTAAGTACATGAGTTTGAGAATTGGGGAGCAAAACAATGAAGAATATTGGAAGGAATCACCCACGTGCAAAGGAGAATTGGGAAGAAAAAATGGAGCCAGCAACGTTGGCACCATGACCCTAATTTGGGTGCCACTGGCACTGGAAAACCATTACAATACACAGAGGGTAGCATGATTTGGCACCATGGCCCCAATTTGGGCATTGCTAACACTAGACAATTTATGCACTACAAGAGGTGATAGATTGCTTGGCACCACAACGCCCATTCTAGCACTGCCGATGCCCAAATTCCATTTAAACCCTACAAGGCCATTTTCTCCCCATTTTGCCTCCTCATTTTGTGTGTTCTCACCCTACACTTTTCCCTTCTCTCCAAAACCACCTCCTCCCAACTCTAAAACTCATTTTTGCATTGATCAACTCAAGTTCATCATCAATCCTCTTCCATCAACATCGTTGAATTTGCCTTAAGAAATCCCCTATTCACCATCTTCCTCACTTGTTTCTCAAGGTTGGGTTGGATGGTTTCTAGAAGCAACCTCTTTCATTCAAGTGTAAGTCATTTATATTGACTCTGACCTTTTTATAATCATATTTTTGGTGGTTTTCATCATATCTATGGTGGATTATGATGAAATGGAGATGAGTTCATGTGTTGGGGAGATATCTTGTCATAGTGCACACTAGGTGTTTGATGAATTGCTTGAGGTAGTGTGTTTGGGATTTCTCTATGGAAAATTTTGCAAGGGTGTATGCTTAAAGAATGGTTGTGTATTGAAGTGCAATTTAAAGCCCCATTAAGGCAAATTTGGACAAAATTTCATGAGCATGCTAACTGTTTGAGTTATTACCTTAGTGAAAGAAGGGACATCTTCTAGTGGTATATCATGCTTGTTCTTGTTGATACTTCTAAGTGAAGTGGATTTGTTTTGATTGGGTCAAGAGGAACCTTTGAAATTTTGCCTTATTTTGGTTGATCAAGGTGGTTTGATACTTTCGCTAAACCATCAAAGCGAAGGAGAACAAAAGATTCTGATATAGCAATTAAACCTACATTTTTCAATCCATAAGCAGAAGACATCTATAGACAATCACTTGTAGATCGGGAAGGCATTGGAGAATGAGACATTGATACAATGTATAAGGCCATAGCTAATGTCATTCAAGTACAAAATTAGATAAAGTTTATAGCTCGGCCTGGCGCTGCAATGGTGCTAATGACCAGAGAATTCTACACAAATGCCAAAGAGCAATACAAAGTTAACCCAAGGGAGCTAAAGGAACTTATATGTGGGAAGATGGCGCCTTTCAATCGATTTGCTATCAATCAAGTGTATGAGCTTGCTGATATTAAGGAAGATGAGTACTCGACTTGGGTAGAGCAAGGACCAGATTGTGATACTATCATCTCTTACCTTACTAAATCAGGTAGTAAGTGGAAGGCAAAGAATGATAAGATGATCAGTTTCCTAAGAGGGCACTTGTAGGTGATGAGTCAAGCTTAGCACTGCTTCATCTTAGCTAAATTGTTACCATCAAACCATATTTCTAATGTAACAAGAGAGTGAGCTCTACTTAATCATGCAATTTAGACAGAATTGTCCATTGATGTGGGTCAAGCAATTGAGTAGTCCATCTTATCTTTCATTACAGGAAAGCTCACAAGCGGACTTGGACAGCCTACACTGATTTGCCAGTTGTGTCTAATGGTTGGAACTCCTGCCAATGCTAAAGAGGAACTCCAACACCCTTTGCCTACTATCACTGATGTTGTTGTGGATACATTTGAAAAGTCAGGTAGTGCTAGTACTGGAATAGGTTCATCATTTGTAGCCCCAAGCTCTTCTCAGCAAAGTTAACAAATGCAACCTTTCTCTAGAGAACCCACTCTTGCTGGGCTTCAATCATGCATAGAGGGAAGACAATTTTGGCAGTGGCAAATACTAAAGGAGTAATGACAATAATTCCAATATGTTGTGGACTACAACAATGCTGTAACTGCCATGCTCCGAAGCTAAAGCATGTCACAAGGCACTAGCTCAATTGTTTTCCCCACTCCACCAACATTTCCTGAATTTCCTGAGGAATCTAAAAAATTGGAGGACTTTGACAAATGATCAAATCAATCTAAGGTAAGTCCTTGTTTTCTATTGTTTTATTCCACATTGAGGACAATGTTATTTTCAAGTTTGGGAGTATTTGGCTTATGGATGTGTTTTTCTTCCTAGTTTGGGTGCTTTATTAATCTTAGTTGTGTTTGTGTGTCTAGGAAGGCTTAGTCTATATTTTGTGCGTTGTTATTCTTCTTGTGTATTTGGCTTGTTCATGTGTTATATTTCAATCTCTATGTTTAGTGCTTTATTTGATTGTGCTTATTTTTGGTCTTTAAAATCATATAAAAAAATGTGTTTTGTGTATTTTGAGCATTGATCAGGGTCATCATACAAAACCAATGACATATATGTGACATTTGACAATGGTTAAGTTGCAAATGATAGAAATCACTGTTGTTTGCATGCTTGACTTGATTCCTTGTCTAATTTTCTATAGGTTCCTTAAACATATTGATCACATTGACATAGCCATTTCTTTTGAAGTCTTTGAATACTTAGCATCAAGTTTGGAGACTAAGTATGCATTGTTCAATTTGAATTATATAATTCATTATAACTATTGTTGAGACAAGTACTAGATGAGATAAAAGAAGAACATGATTAAAAACTCATTGTTGATAGCGAGGATCACATCTCTATGAATGGCAAAGAAAATAATTTTGGGAGTGTGATAGTAATATAGCCCAAGGATTAGGGGATATCACATTCAAAAAATGAAGATAAAATAAGGAATGTGATAGTAATAGAGCCCACAAAATAAGGAAAAGTTTTAAATGCATATATAATGTAGTCCCTCTTATTTAATTAATGAATTCATAGGGTTTGCATTGAGCATGTATTACTTTGTTGCTTGAATGAATTTAAGTGTGAAATGATGTAGATTAAAATGGCTATAATTATTGCACATGCACATAAAATCTAAGGTGTAAAGTATGAGGCTCAGGTTGAAACTAGAGACATACATGATATCTTGATATTTTACTCTTAACCATGCTTATTTCTTTGAGGCTTTTGACTAATGACCTAGATTAATGTTCATTGTCCTTTGTGAATTCTTTTGTTTCTATTTTGCTCGAGGATGAGCAAATGAGTAAGTTTGGGGGTATTGATAAGTGAATTTTATTCACTTACATTATATAGGTTCAAGCTTAGTTATTTGTGAACCCTTGTTACTTTTAGATGAATTTCAAATTAATTTATTAAATTTTCTAGGTGATTCGAAGATTGAAAAAGATGAGAAAATTAATGAAAAGATGAAGCTCAAAGCTATGGAGGAAGAACACTAGCAACAAAGAAAAAAAACATAACATTTTGGAAGACATCACATCTAGCATCGCCGGCCTTAATCTAGCATCACCGGCGCCAGAATTTGTCATGCTATCTTGTGACCAGCCAGACCAGCACTGTGGCACCAGTAATCCTCAAATGTTGCTGAATTTTAGCTTACTTTCACCCCTGGTTTTTAAGGCAATAAAAGAAGGCTTTGAGGGATTCTTCTAGCATGCATTTTTTTAGAATTTGTTTAGGGTTCTAAGTGGCACAACTTTGGTGATTCTTGTGGAGAAAAGGAGAGATTTCAAGTTAGCAAGTGCAAGAGGAGATGATGTTCTGCATTATGATGATTTGGATGAAGGGAGTTATTGTTAGTATTTTGTGCATGATTTTGATAACAACAAAATTTGATTTAGACTTGATAAATGCTAATGATGTTGATAATTTAGAAAGCTTGAAATATAGTCAAGTATGCTTGAAGAGTATATATTTTAATTGAATAATTACTATGCAAGCATATTTACAATTTATCAAAAAATCACTATGATCCATATTGCAATTAACTTGGTTTATCATATTGTGCTACATTGATCATATTTATAATTGTTAAGATAAAATTATGTGCCTCAGAGAAATATCATTTCTATATTCCAAAGAATGTAAGCTTGAAAAAGTTTTTCTAAATACAAAAATATGATTCAAATTTTATATCCATGTTTCTAAACTTATGCAAATTATATATGGATAAATTGTAACACCCAGCCCACTTGGGGCCGTTATTCCCTTTTACACCATAAATCCACTATCATTACACAAAAATTTCCCCACTTCTAGGGTGGGATTTCTCTAATATCATTTTTTGGTTTGCCTAATTTATATAGAAAATTGGACAGAATCTCCCCTAAAAATGGGGTTGTCCAACTAGGGTACAAGCATTCAACACTTGTGACAATGCATTTTCTCAATTAAAATTCATAAACAAGAAATAAAACTCTTCATAATTCACCTTCACCACTCCCCTAACTCTGCAAGCTCCCCCAAGACCGCGGCTGCATCATGATGGCAATGTAATCACTTCTCCATCATAAACATCTGTCCTCATACATCATCTACATCATACTCCATTATTACACTGACATGCCCATAAATTTCAACCATACATCATTGTATCTTTAATACATGATATATATTATTAGAATGAATTAATTACAATCAACCATGTACATAAGATGGAAATTTCTCAATGTTAATATAATTTTAAAAGCATACATTCAACTGTTATGCTTCTATACTAACCTTGCCTTTTCTCTGGTTTTGACCTGTCTACTAAAAAAATAACATAAGAAGGCGTGAGTTTGGGCAACTCATTAAGTAGGTAAGTATAATAGAAAATAATAATACCCAAATTTGCATATTCGAAATCAAAAATGTATAATATCATGACCGTGTTCTATGTCATTTAGGCGTATCAAATCATAATGGATCAATTAACTATTTGGGATCTTTATAATCCCCACCGATTCACGCATTCACAAAATAAATAATTAGGATAATTCTTATCCTAAACAAACTTAAATTCATATCATAGACAACATGTAATTCTTTCAATAAAAGGGATGCTTGTTATCCCTAGATTCATATAAGCATACAAACCAAATAAACATCAAACTTAACAATTTTGGGATATCTACGATCTCCCAACCAAAATATACAAGCTTGGTATAAACAAATGGGTTATTTGGTAACCCCATTCACTTATGCTTTCAATAAAAAGGGGCCCTACTTTAAAATTTGCCAAGTTCGCTACTCCTCAAGCTTTCCAACTTTCAATCATCCTCAATGTCCTTTCGAGCTCGACTTGTCACCTCCATGTCAGAAAATCCTACACATATCACATGAATCCTATTTCTTATTTATATATACATATACATAAGCAATTTTCATTAATATAGTGGAACAAGATGATCATATTTTTTAGCCTAATCCATCTCATTGCATTTTACCTAATTCTATTTTTTCACTACTAGACATAGTTATAGTAATTTATTCATAAATTCCTCCTACTAATTTTAAATTGAGTGATTTTTATCTATTTATTTAGACAATTTCAATGCTTACAACTTTGATGTTGAACACTTTTTCTAATTCAGCTTCTAAATTGGGTCGTTGGGTCCTACAAGTGACATCTTTTGCAGTGAATTATTTCCTAAGAACAGTTTTAGTAATTTAGTCATAAATCTCTCATATGAATTCCAAATTAAATGATTCTTATTTAATTTTGTATATAAGTGAAATTTATATAATTTTATATTGAACATATTTTCTAATTCATTTCATATTTGGATTCATGGGCCCCATAATATAACACCTAATGATTTGGCGACTGTTACCCTGTTTTAGTTATAACTATTCATATTAACTAAACATTTAATGATTATTATCTTTTTGGAAATATAATCTAAATACATATACTTTTATGTTAACCACATATTCAAAATCAAATAATTTAGAGGTAAAAATTGGGACATTATCAGCATCAGATGCAATTTCAGGAATGACATGCTGGCAGCAGTGAATTTCAAGGTATTTTCTTCTTGTATTTTTTTGGACCTATTAATGTTGGAAAAATTTCACCAAAATTTGTAGATTTGTCATTCATCATAAAGAAAATGACCCAATATTTTTATATTCAAAAAATTAATCCATTTGATAAGGTTTTAATCAAGCTCAAAATGGATACTTAATAAAGCATTTCAATGCAATACATATGTTCTATTTCATACCTTGTTGTCCATCTTAATCATCACATTAATTCCAATATGTTTGAGATAATTAACTTGCATATTAATACCCTAAAAAATCATGATTAACTCCTTATAATTAGTCTTAATGGCTAAGCTCAATTCATACGATTTCCAGCCTAATACAGTGTGGACAACAACTGTATACTTCATTAAATTTCAATTCCTAACTACCCTATTTCATGCCCATGATCACTAATCCATATCTGATTTTAATCAAATATTAATCATGCATCAATTACCTTAACCATAACCCCTAAACTAGGTTTAATTTCTACCAAAAATTCCAGTAATATATACGCTAAATAATACCATACACTTAATCAACAATCTGTTTTAATAATTAACTTACCTTAAAATTGGATTTTGATTGGTGGGTTCCACCTGCAAGGAGAATTCTTCAAGATTAGAGGGTTGCCACTCTTTGAATCCAAGGAAAAATCACACCCATAACTTGCAAATCACTTGTATTTAATGATTCTTTCATTTCTTATAGCCAACGCTAGCTGAAATCAAGCATTTGGTAGATGGGGAATTGGGGAAAAACATGGGTAGGGGTGTTACACAAGAGAAGATGATAGAATTGGGGGTGTTGCAACCCTTATATAGATTAAAAAGTATAGTTGTCATTGCCTCTTTGCATTCCATACGCATGCATTCATAATTCAGATTTTTCCACCTCCTTAAACCTCATCTTTCCACATATATGAGCTATCCTATTCTCATGATATTTACCAATATTTATTCAACACACTTTAGTTATGTCATCTCCCATAATTTAATTCAATTTTCTAATTCAAATTTATTTAAACCAAAATTTTTTGAACTTTACCGACAACTCAGTATTCCACCTTTCTTCATGCATTTTTTTCAATTTTCTTTAATCATTGATCAATGTGTGTCCTCCTCCTCATACTCACTTTAATATGAGTATTCCATCCATTTTTAAAATTTTTTCATAATAAATTCAATATTTTTCCACCAATTTAAATTTATTTCCTTTTTCAATTAAACCACTTATTTAACAAACTCTAGTGTACTTCATACTTCACTCTCATGTTTATATTAATAATCTACTCAATTCCATAATTTTTTCATGAAAAATTTGTCAAAACTTTAATTATACTCCAATATGCCCCATGTCGAACTAGCAAAAATTAACAAAATTGAAAATTTACGTACCTAGAATTTTCGAGGTCGCACATTCCATCCCCCTTATAAAATGTTTCATCTTCAGAACTTCAAATATCAGTTCATAAGTCACAATGTCAAATTATATCTCTTATTCCTGGTACTATGTTTCCACAGTGCACTTTAATATTTAAAGCAACCAAGGCATATCCATTCTAATCCTCATGATCTCACCTTTAACAAAGATATCATATATCTATAACTTGCATCAATACAAGCAAATCAATATGACATGCTCATAAAGAATTTTACAACCAATACCAATACCATTGCATACAGTCATATTTAATGGGTCATACCTACAGTCAGACTCATTGAATATATGTGTAACTGACTACCCTGGGCCACACACATATAATGCATCACACACCACACATATGTCACATCCATACTCCTACACTAGCACTCACTATCAAGAATAATGCTTATATATATATCACACACATCATAATAGCACATTTCAATCATACCATGCTCATCATATCCATGTGTATGCCCATGCTCATGCCCATTATATCCCATTTGCCACTAAATAGTACCATGCATGGGAGACTATCAATCTAATTAGACTCAGCCACTAATCAATCATATGAAGCCATATCAAGTGGATAATGCCACAACCTTATGGAAAATCATCATCATTGATGAGTGGATTTCATTCACTCATAAGATACATTTTTATACTTAGATATTTGTTATTCTTATGCAATTGTG
>JAYJMB010002937.1:0-14684 GCA_036873735.1 Pouteria campechiana
ATGGTAATTAACTCAATACTCATTTTTCCCATAATTACTCATATCATTTTCTTCTAAAAATCACTTTTTAGAAAATTGTAAAAAATGCTAATTTACAAAAATCTCAAATTCGGACAAGAAAGGTTGTCTTACCATGGAATTCATGCACAGCATGATCCCATTAATATGCTTCCAAGCCCAAAGTTCCAAGTAGCACCATCCATTTGCACTAAAAAACATCTTCTTCCCCAATCCATGAATCCAACAGTTGTATTTTATCATCTTCATTAAGAAACAATGGATTCTCACTTAAAATAGGAATCTACTAGCTAAATCATGGTAGAATCATGCTAAATGGGGTCTAGGGCATGATTTTGGGGCATGGGAGAAGCAACAAAACAAAGAATAATGAAATGGAATGAATTTGGGGCTTAAAACATCATATTTTTCAGTGCTCTGGTGCACCAACAGGCCTATATTGTGATATAGAAAGCCTGCGTCATGACATAAACTTCACTGACTACCCAATGTTGTGACATAGAAAACTTGTGTCCCTACACAGGTGTCACAACATTGAATTTCTGTGCCGTAACACTGACCAACTACCCCAATATATAGTTAGTAATTTGAGCATAACGTTTACATGGAATATCCAAATGACCTAATTTTTAAGGCATTGAAAATATAACTTCAAGGGATACAACTATTTTGTTAAAAGATATTTCCAAATTAGCCCACAAACATGTCAAAAAGTTCTATAAAGCTAACCCGTTCCATTCATCTTGTTATTGTTTAGTCATTTGGAATAGCTTTAGTATATTAGTCATAACTTCCTCATATAATATTGGAATTAAGTGATTTTTCTACCATTAAACAGATAATTTCATGATCTACAACTTATATGTTGAACACTTTTTCACATCAATCCATTATATAAGTCAAAATTCAGTCACAATGATTTCCTTTTTCTAGATTTAGCTTTTATACTTATGAAAGATCACCATAGCCCCATTTTACATAAAATATTTCAAATTTCCAAATAATCACTTCCAACACTTCACATACATGAAATAAATTATGTTTATACCATGTACTACTTCTTTTGAGGTCAATTATCAAAAATCACTAATTCAGTTCATTTTATAGATCATTTTCTACTATAAACATTTACATAGGCCATTTTCATTCCAAATTGCATCCAATGCTTAAACCAATATCCCATACACATTATAATATGTATAATGTCCCTTATTAGCCATTTATATAGATCATTAGCATGCTTTTTCTCAAATTCACCATTCCAATTCTTTTTCTTCTTATAGACATTATATAATTTAAATTTATAACATTTATAAAATTCAAGCATCAAACTCTATCCATGTCCACATAAATAATTTTCAATCACCTCAAACATAATATAATGCTATTCATATATGTCATAAACAAGCTTTTGCTCAATTTCACTACTTAAGTTCTTTTCTTCTCGTTGACTTTATATAGCTCCAATAGTGAAATTTATCAAATTCATAAGGTAAAATCTACCCATTTCCACATGAGTATATTTCAAACACCATAGGTGTTACAGGTCACTGGTCTAAACTGGTTTGCTCCATCAGTTGAACTGGTTGAACTAGAATTGGACATTCAAACGGTTCAACCTCTAGTCCGATTTTCTAAACATTGGTTTTAAGCTTAATGACTCAAGTAAGTTTGAGATCTTAACTCCGGACATGGAAACTAAACTTGAAAATGGCCAAATAGACTTCAGACATGAAAACCCATGAGGGAGCTTCAATGGGCAAAAAATGAGGCCATTACAAAAAGTTACACAAGTTAGAAATTTTGAGAAGCAAACAAGAGCATTTACTCTCCGACATTAAATTTTTCTTCCAAACTCCACTGTAAAATTGTCAATCTACACTCAAAGAACATTCTTTGGAATTTGTTGTAATATATTTATTTTTACTACATTTAATTATGTACAAACTCAGCTTGTGTAAGAGGCATCTCTTATTGCACATGTTTCATTAATTGGGATAGAAAGCAAGGGGCTTGCTGATCTTTTATAAGTTTGTTGGTAAACTTTGAAAACCTATATATATAAGTTTGTTGGTTAGCTTGGAAACCAACGTGTATAAGTTGTTGGTGAGCTTTGAAAATCAACATGTAAAAGTTTATTGGTAAGCTTGGAAACCAATGTGTGAAAGTTTGTTGGTGATCTTGGAAACCAACATGTATAAGTTATTGGTGAGCGTGTAAAACCAACAAGTGTTTAGTAGATCCTGAGTGCAACAAGGCTGACTCAAAGAAGAAGTGTAGGTACCATGTTATGGGTCAAACCATTATAAAATTACCTATGTGCTTTGTATTGTGTGATTGATTCCTTACTCTTTTCAGCAACTTGATTTTATATTGGCCAAAATTTTAAAAGCTCAATCACCACCCCCTCTTGAGCTACCTTAGATTGGGACCAACATAATGTACTTAGGTTCCCACAGATGGCGCCAATGTTTGGGATGTCCCCAAATGGAGTGCTAATGTGGCTCCTAAAAGAATACCGCCAAGAGTCTTGTAAAACTAGAAAAGAGTCAGAGGGTGCCGGGGTTGTTCCTAGTGTAAACACTCCGATACTCAAGTTAGTAAACGGGACTCTTTTAGAGAGTATAGGCTAATATCAAGATCTCATATTTAGGGGATGCATACCTAGTCTTTTTATACCTGAGTGTGAGAGATATATGCATACAAGGATATACATAATCTGCATGTAGATGGGATGAGGATTCCTATCTAGGTGAGGATTCTAGGGAAATACACATCCCTAGTCCTTATCTCATAGGACTGCATAGTAGCTATAAGTGGTATCCTATTAGTCTTGAGATCTAACATGGCATGGTGCTAGCTAGATGACAAGTATCCATGTTAGAATTCTCTAATCGGTAGTCACCTATGAGATCATCCTTGTACTCAAGTACTTTTACCTTTTCCAGAGCTTTTTGATTTTCTTAGAAATTGAAAAGCATAGAAAAATTAAGAAAATCATTTCAATGAGTTGTTTAGGCTTAGTTAAGAGCTAAGTAATTTTTTCATGACTTTTTAATTCTTGAAATGATGCTATACCTATATATAATGCCAAGAAATTATATTGTATATTCCCCCCCCCCTCTTGGTAGGACATTAGCAAATTTAACGAGTTGGCCAATCATTTTCCACCAGTATGTTCTTCTGAAAAAAAAATATTCATTCATCTATATTTATATGGCTTGACAACTATTCTCCTCTATACCTATTATTTTTATCTATATTTATTTTTTTTACTAACTTTAATAAAAATAGAAAATGACATGACTTGACTAGTTATTATTAAAAGTATATTTCTAAAAAACTATTTATCCTAGGTCCATTCAGCTATAATATGCATGATATACCTATATATATTTACTCAGTTAGGTAATTTTGTCTATTAAATTAATGTATAGATACTAGAAAATTTTTAGAACCATGCTTTAGGGTTACATCATATATCATTTTTGTTGGAAAAAAATTGATCGGTAGTCACCTTGAACTCATCCCTATACTCAAGTATTTTTACCTTTTCTAGAGCCTTTTATGTTCATTTGAAATTCAAAAGTCAATAAAAATTAAGGAAACCATTTCAATGAGTTGTTTAGGCTGAGTTAGAAACCAGGTAATTTTTCATTCCTTTTGAATTCTTGAAATGTTACATTATGTTCTTGGCTATCCTTTTCCTAGGTGGTCAAAAAAGTAAGTGAAGTTCTTCATTATTATTGTAAATTGGAAATAGAATATTTAGTGTACATTTCAACACCATGTATTATGTAAATCTTAGGAAATGCAGGACTAATAGAATTGACATCATTCCATTAACCAATACAAATTCCAATTCTGTTGTCTAAAATATTTTTCTAAAATATTTCTTATCTAGAGTCGAGTTCCTAGTTTCAAATTTTTATTGAACTTTCATCTTTGTTTGTTATTTCCATTAACCTCCAGGTCTAGTTATTGATTTACTTCATGCTCAAATATGCTATGTAGATTTTGCTTTTTGAATCAAGTGTCATCATTGCTTTCTATTTTATTTGTATGACCAGTTCCATGGCAATTTTCCTTTTTCCACCCAAGGATATTAGTTCTTCTAGTTAACATCATTATTGGAAGCTACCACACCAACTTGTTTATGAATAGGTAAAATTTTTAGTTCATGATTGATATTTATTTATACTTTTGGAATGATTGTGTCTAGCTAAGACATAATTGAGTTTTTGTTTAATGAAAACTTCAATGGATGGTCAAAGAGCTTTCTCTTTGCATAAGGATAGGATAGATAGTTGAAAAGCCAAACCAATCTGTGACTTCATCCTCATGTTTTAGGTGTTCACAACTCAGTTATTGCATGAGAAAATATCTAGCCTTTCATTTTCAAGATTTTAGTCTATCTTATATACGATAATCTTCATAGATAATAATCACTCAACTCTTGTGAATCTGGAAAGCAAACTCATTCTTGCAACAAATATGGTGCATGTTCATATGTGCATGCATCTATTGATGATTATGCAAAGGTAACTAATTTTGAAGTATAGCTTTTGGAGGATTGTCCATTGATCTCTCATATTCTAGCATATTGTTTGACTGATAGTTCATTGAAATTTATTATATACTTGCATTAGCAAATGTTCATTGGAGGGACATCCATGCTTGTGCTCTTAATGTATGTGGAGCTCTTTACCTCCATCATTTTTGACCATGATCATCTTTTGATTCACATTACAAGGATGTGATTGGGTTTTCAAAAATCTATCAAAAGTAGTGTTGTTAACACTTTTGACTCATTCTCTTGTCTAGAAACTCTTCATTTCGACCATGGAGAGATTAAAATTGCTAAGTAACAAAAGGAATTCTTACTTCCAAGTGCTATTGTCATTGATCTATATATAAAAATAAAAGACTATTTTGGATATAATAGGTTCCTTTTCAATCATTTGCTATTAATTATCATAATATTGTCTTTTACTCATTTCATTTAGGCATTTATCCTGCATGTGGTAACCAACTATATTGAATGCACACACTTATAGATGCTTCTATTACTATCATATACTTATTTGGTCATGGTCCTAAAATAAACCTATAAATGCATTTGTAATCTATCACTCATTGGTAGTTGTAGTCTCATTTCATTTTTTTATCTATCTTTAATTTTCATAATTCAATCCCTTTGTGCAATTTGAACAATGATCCATTTATACTTCTTTGAAAGATATGAATTCACTTTATGTGGGAAGTATTTATGCTAGTCTATAATAAAATCTTAGAGCCCCATCCCATTCTTCTGCAAGATTAACCTATTGATGAAAATTTTGGGGGTCCATAAGTCATTGTAGGTAAATGTTGCTGGCATCTAGAATTATGGTGTGCTTTAGAATAATCCTTGGTTTTCATATTATCAGCAGTTACTCCATGCCAAAATATGTAAGCTTTGCACTACTCACGTTTGTGTCCGCTGAGGTCCTTAAGGTATGACCTTTCCCGCTTTGCCTTTAATAGCTGGTCCTTGAACTTATAACTGCTGACCTCTGATGACATAACATCCTTTCTGCCAACATGCGATTGTGCACAACATCTATATCATGGAAAGATTTAGAACATGCCATGAAGATCACACTTCTTAAAATCTAGTTGAGTTTATTCTATAGTTGGGCCACACCTGTATATTGAATTAGGGGTACTTTGCTCTCCAATGGCAACCACTATGGATTTGCAACATGACATTAATTGCCATCAAATCCTACAGGTGCCATCTACACACAAAAGAGATTATACTTGAAGCATAGGCATCTTGCTTATCCTTACTACATTGACTTATTTGGTCCAAAGTTGGTGACTATAAGTATGCTATACCTAGAAAACCTAGCTCCATTGTAAGACTTGATTGGCTCCAGAAAACACTTGCATTGTCATCTGTGATAAAAAAAGGGGGATTTCATACATGTTCATTGGAAATACATGTATAGATTAATACAACATGAATTCCTAGTGCAATACAGACTAGAGTCATTGATAACTACAGATGATAGAGACTATACTAGTTTTACATCCCAGAGAAAAGGCATTAACATAATGTTGAAGCAAATACATTGAAATAACCAAGTGTGTTAGCACCTTTGGTGTTGATATGGGCAGCACGACATCACCTTGTAGGTTGCTTTCCAGCTTTCGGCCCTTCAATGAAGGTGCATATTTAACAAGTCCCTTAGTGGATATAGCATGGGTGGGCAGACGATCATGATTAGCATCAGAAAAAATGAAATGATAAATGACAAAGAAAATGATTCACCCATCATCAAATCTGCTACCAACATAAACATTTGCCACATCTTAACCAATTCGACAAAGTTAGCTAGAATGAATGGTACATGGCAATCATGCAGTGAAAAAACACACTTCAAAAATTAAGAAACAAAATAGATGGCATTCCTTAGACAATTTGTGGAAGTACCAATAAAAACATGTTAACTTTAAGGAACAGTCTTCAGTGTCTCAAGCTGAGAAACTTTTTAAGGACATCAACTTCATCTTGATTCGTAACAAAATCAAAATCTAGAAGACTCAATACAAATCTCTAAATTTCTTAAAGTAATTGGCTTGGAAATTATTTTTACATTAAAAAGCAAAGACTAATAAGTGATTTTCTGGGATAAATGGCAGTTTTTGTTGAACTAAATAGTGCATATGGTAAACAAACAAGTTTTGATGATAGGCAACAACATATAAGGGAACATGCGTGGTACTAATAATTGTGTTCCCAAACATTGTAGAAACAGATATAAACATACTAGGAAACAGCTCAAATGGAGTGGATAGAGTACATAGCAAATGCATCAGCAAGCACAATCCACTGACCAAAAGAAGACAAATATGATAAAAAAGAATGACATTGAAACTTTGAGAAGAAGCCATCAATTAAATATATAGACGAAGTTCAAGCCTCAATGAGTGATCGAGCAAATTGTCTATAGATAAAGTTAATATCAGATAGCATCTACGTCAGGAAGATTTGAACAAGTCATTCCATGGATAAGTCAGAAAACTGCTTATAATCAATACTTGTCTACAACAAATAGACTAATTTAGTTTGCAAAAGCAAGGGATGAAATGGAGCTGAAATCAAACAAATGAAGAAGCCAAAATGGAGTCAAATTGCTCAAGCATTTGTCTCTCATATAAAGCTCATCTGAAAACTGAAGAGGCTAAGGAACTTGTCTACAATCCTTGCAGAAAATATAGAAGACAAAGTAAAAGTGGCACAATAGCAGAAGAACAACTTTATCTGTTGTCTTCATCTATAGGGGTTGTCTGCGACTTGCAATAGTCAAACCATCAGACAACCACTAAAGAAATAAGTCATCTATGCCTCAACGAGTTGTCTGTTACTTCTAATAGGTAACCCTTCATATGAACGACTAAAAGGATAATTTATCTACACACCACAACTTTGTTTATCACTTATGATAGACAAACCAACAAATGAACCATTTGGTAGACTTTATCTATAGCTTGCAACTTCATCTGCTGATTTCAATAGACAAACATCAGATAAAGTCATTTTGTCTATTAGGGAAGGAGCCTTGTCTGCCAAGAAGAATTATCTACTACTTACAACAGACAAAGCCACTTTGATTGATGAAAAGAAGACTTCATCTAGTGAAAGTCACATTATCTGCTGTGAAGAAGCTTTGTCCATGCCACAAGGATTATCTGCTACTTACAACAAACAAAGCAACACAAAAATCTACCTTACTAGATGAAAGAAACTTCATTTGCTAAGAGAACGTTGTCTAAAGAGTAATAAAGATGAAGAACTTCATCTGTACCTCCATAATTCATTTATTACTTACAAGAGACAAACTAGAAGATAAAGTAAAATGCTGTAATAGTCTCCGATAGAATTGCAAAGAGAAAGTTGTCTATTATGGATCCACTCAGACCCACTTTGTCTATTACTTACAAAAGATAAATTCAAGACATGAACAGACAAAGTCCTTAGATAAAATATGACACATCATGAAGAGTAGAAACTACCTATACCAGACACCGCTAACTGCACTCTCTAGTCAAAATCTCATTTGTAGCAAATTTTATTAAAGTTGATCAAACAAATCAAGCTTAGCTGAAGATGGAAAGAAAGCAGTCTACACTCGAATAAAGGTTGCAATGTTCAGAGGCTGCATCCCTTCAGGCTTAATGAGCATCTTTCCACAATAGTAAAAGAGTCAGTCAAGCAAAAAATTCTTTATTTGGTATTTACTAAAACCGAAAAATCATCTTCTTCAAGAACAATGCTACAGGCTTTTCAACTATAAAATGAGTTTCTCAAGAAGACATATTTTCAATTGAAAAAATCATAACAGCCTTCAATATTCAAAAGAATGCCAACTACCCCCAACGGGCAAAAATTTTTGAAGCAATATAAAGGTAGTGCAGTATCAACAAAGATGGTTGAGGAAGCTGAGAGAAAAATCAAAATAGAGTTTAATCAAGTAACATCTCTCAACCAAACTTCGCTTCCTCCTAGATAATCAATCTCCATTATGCTGATAGATAATGAGCCTAAACTTTTTACAAATCAGTCTCGCAAAAGAGGCAATGTAATGTACAAAATGAGTGTTGTTAATCAGCTATATGAGTTGCTAGTGAGTTCAAGAATTATATGAGTTATTAGTGAGCTCCAGAAAACCAACAAGTTTTTTGGCAATCTTAGAAACCAGTGAGTTTCCTGGTAAGCTCATGAAACCAGAAGAGTGTTGGGAACATTGTTTATGCCCCCTGGCACTAGAATCTAGAAGAGTGTTGGGGACACTGTTCATGCCCCCTAGAATTGGAATCTAGAAGAGTGCTAGGAACACTTTATATTTCCATTATATAAGATATAGTGAAACCTAAGGCACAATGAGTGTGTGCTCTTGGAAGAGTCGATGTAGGGACGGGGTTCCTTAACCACTATAAAATTGCTATTTATTTGTTTGCATGATTGTTTTAACTTACAAATAACTATTTCATCATCATAATTCACATATCACTACACACATAATTACATGCCTGAAGTAAAAATGGCTAAGAGAAGTTAAATTTGGAAGTCAAGCAGTCATGATGATTAAACAATTAGATATGAAAATTACATATGTGTTGCATCACTACTTCTCCTTAGCTCATTAATTTTTATTTAGCCATAATTTTTATATGCCCAATTCACCCCTCCCCTCTTGAGCTACTCATTTACATGGGACGAACAGTTTCAAGATAATTCAACACATGGATGATTTCAAAATCCTTTCTTAAAGTTAATCATCATTGGCATCTAAATCTTCCCCCAACTAATTGGGAAGAGCAACACGAAACCTCTATGGCTTCTAGAAAACTTTAATAGAAAACTTTGCCATATTCATTTAAAAATATAGAGCCAAAAAACCAAGATGAAAGATTATTATCTTGATAAGATCCATCAAAGATCTCAAAACCTTAAATTCACATGATTATGGAAGACAAAGTCATGGTTCTACAAAGTAAACAATCATTTTAGAAAGATCCAACATAGTGGAGATTCGTAAAATTAATTCTCTATGTGAGTACAAGAAATAAAGCCTAATGTTTGGTGAAAGAAGAGTTTCCCATTAATTCTTATTGTAGTGGCTTCTGAATCCTCTTCCATCATTATGATATAAGCAAAAGGGGTATTTCAAAATTATCAAATTCTTAGAGTCAGGACTTCATTTGAGACACCAAAAGCATCAAGATGAAGCCCAATATTTAGCAGAAGTGGAGTTTCCTTTTAAATTCTTATTGCTAGATCTTCAAAATCCTCTTCCATCATTAAAATATAATAATAGGGTGAGTATCAAAATTTTATAAAATAATCTGTTTGGATTCCATTCATCTGAGACACTAAAACACTAAGCCTTGAAATTGCAAATAATAAACACTCATTAAATTTAGACATGCCAATGTTGGAATCACCTGGAATATCCCTAGCACAACCAATCCTAATGCAGGTGTCACACTAGCTATCTGTTCTCATGTCCACTCCACTGACTATTTCCAACACCTTCTCCAATATTTGTTATGAAGGGGATCCCCAATACCTCTTAGAAGTGCAAGAAAAGAACATAACTCTATTCTAAATTTTGATGCAAGTCCAAGTATTCAACAACTATACATTTGAACAAACTGAAACCAACTTTGAATCCACTATCAAAGGATGTGAATTAAATAGGGAGAAGAAACACCATCGAAAAAAAATATGATGCATCCTAAATGCAAAAGTTTCCTAAACTCAAAAGCTTTTCAAAATATTATAAACATAGATGAATCTTTAGTTAGGAAAAAATTAAATATACATCCATAATATTTATGCTTTCTTCTTTTTCACTTGTTACTAATTTTCTTTGATAAAATATAATTTAAAGGAAGTGTATCAAAATTCTAACTCAAGGCAACATAATACACCCATAAGTCCTCTAGATAGTCAACATTCCATTCGATAGATGATGGCCTCTCTAACATGCCAATATATCATTAATGAAAAAATTTTGAGACTTTAGTCTTTGCCTTTGTAGAGTAGCCATTAATATCACATGGTTACTTGACAACAAAAGCTTTAGACACACCTTCCACAAAAGTTTGATTCCTAGAATATGTTGCACTCTTAAGCATTGACCTTCAACTTGGTGAACAATTGTTTTGGACCCCTGACTTACTTGTGCAGGCATCAGTTATTATAACATCTGGATTAGTGAAGCTTGGTGAACTACTATCTTTAGCTAAAGCCTTCTCAGTAGTGTGTTCCAAACTAGCAGCTATATGTTGCAGAAGCCAATCATGAACTTGGGCAGTTGGAGCATGAATAAGAGGCATGTCTGGATCTGAATTTGAAAAAAGGTGCAAATTAGCTCAGTGGAGTCCCCTTTTCACCAAATTGAATGAGTAATCCAAGCCTTCTCAGTAGTGTGTTCCAAAGTAGTAACTATATGCTGCAGAAGCCAATCATGAACTTGGGTAGCTGGAATAGAAACAACAGGAATGTCTAGATCTAAATTTTGCAAAAAAAGGTGCAAATTGGCTTATTAAGGTCCCCTTTCCAACAATTGCATCTTCTCATGGACAATTTCTCTATGGGATCATAAGAACATAGTTTTTGATTCTGATGCCATAGCGTGTTTGTGAGCCTCTGAAAATTGAGACACAAACCAAGTCATGCCCTTAGCATCGAACATCCATATGCATTATACAATCTACCCTTGTAGATAGACAATGCCTCTTTTGCTCATTACATAAAGAACCTCCATCACTTGCATCCTTAGGAGGTGGCCTCTTCCCCTCTCTTGAGCAGACAAAATGCCTCCAAAAAACTTAGCTAGTGGATTGCAAGGCACATATTTGATCCCAATGCACACTAAAACTGACCAATTTTGCATAATCATTATAGAATTCCCATGCAGTTTGCTCAGATGTAAACTCCTTCCAAATAAAGGGCTTGAACTTATTTGGTATGTCTGGAATTATCCTCATTATGAAAGAGTCGTGAGTGTCATGGCTTCCATCGATCGATTAGTAAAGGCTGGCATACTCTCAAATTTGGAGTACTCCATAGGAGCAACCTGGACAAAATCTTTACTAGGACCTACATCCATTACAAACAAACATAATGTTAAGTAATAAAACATTCACCTAGTATAGAAATTCAAAGCATGGTATATTATAAAAGCATGGAATTTGACACATCTAATAATAGAGCATTATGTGGCCAATGCAAAGTCCAAAATGGTATAATAGTAAGTCAATGGAAAAATATTTCATTGTCCTCCTTTAAATGTAGTTAATTGCATAATCTAGTCAGACTAAACTAGGGTGAGCATAGTGCTATGAACTTAAAATTTTAAACTACCACAAACAAACATTACATACCAAATTTCCACATTGACTTACAGCACGCAGGCTAAGCAAATACAAAATAAATAGCCTCATACCAGAATCAGAAAGCATATTAGAAACCTATAAGGGTGAATCTAAGCCATTTGGTGGGCAGAGCCAATATGTAGACTATGAAATACATTTGAATATTAATATTAATATTATCTACCTTATTTTTAAATTATATATGTAAATCATTTGAACATAAATATAATAAGCTATCATAAAATTAAGTTGATAAGAAGATAAATATGATTTAATTCTACTTTTTAATTTTGTTCATTACTTTATTAGCAAAGGTGGGAGGTTTAAAATAAATTATTTTTTCCAATATGGTTAAATGCAACAAAATGCTTGCATTACATGGGATAAGAGTATATAATTACAAATAGTTAAGTAAATGGGATTGTGGCCTTGTATAGGATGATCTGTGAAGAATGAAAGAGCTTGAGGAATATGGGTGGAGCTCGAGGCCCGAGGTAAGTAGATGCCCCTTATATGATTTGAATGAATGGATGGGGATATATTTTTTCTGGGCATATATATTTTGGATGAGGGATTGTGGATATCCTGTGCTTGCTTAAGAATGATCTTTATCTATTTTGTAAATATATGTGTATTAAGGAATAGTAAATATTCCTTGAGTATGTAGAGAATGAGAGTATGTGATTGTATGAATGTAATGGGATATGAATTATCCCATAAATAGTATGTATGTATGAATATAACAAGGGATAGAGAGTATCCCTTGGATTGAAATGACTGAGGAGATATAAAATACCTCATGTTATACTCATCCTTGTGTATGGATGTCCTCTACATGAAAGGGATAGGGAATATCCCAATTTTGTGATAAGAATGTATATGGATAGTATGAGGAATCGAGCCTCATGGTATATTTATTTTTGTATTATACATCTCAAGATGAGATGGAAGTATATTGTAGTTATGGTTGTGGTTATATACGCCTAAAGGGTGTAGGGTGTTGTATTGGATTAAGGAGGAGCTCCGCCTCTTGGACATATTTAAATTATGTTATTTTGATTCATATTCTGGATTAGAATATGTGTATTAATTATGATTTATTATTATTGTTTATTATTCGTGCCTACTTACTAAGTTTCGCGGACTCACGCCTTCTTAATCTACAAGACAGGTAAAGAATTTCAACTATGGGTTAGGACTAGTGATTAAGAGTAGAAGATATTTTAATAGTATGCTAGAATGTTGGGATTGGAATCCCGTTATGTAATTATTTATGATTGTATTTTATCCAAATGAGGTAAACTAAATGTAACGGCATGTCATAGTAAATTATTCATGATATTGTAGATGGATTTGTGTCAATCCTGGAAAATGTATTGCTATCATGATTTGGTTTCGATCTTGGGTGGAGTTGTGAGTATGGGTGCAAGTGTGTAGGTATAATTATTGTCATTTGATTATAGAAATATAAAATTTTATTTTATTTCATAAATGTATATCAGGTATAACTATATATATTTTAGGGCAGATTCTCCTGAATTTTAGGTAGGATATTTCCCTTAGAAATAAGGAAATTGTGAGAATATGGTAAAATTTCCCTTAAGAAGAAAGGAACTGGTAGCACTCCACATCGGCTCTGGTGTGGCGTGGTCAAAACGCATATGGTGGGGTGTGGGGCATTACAAGGACTTTCTTAGGTATGGATTCTCAATAATATGGTTGAGGAATTGAATCCAAATTTTTAATTCCTTTAGTTTTAAAGTAGATTAATGGGGTTTATATTATGGGATTGATTTCTAAACTCATAAATAGTTTTTCAAAAAGTTCAGAAGGTTCAATGATTCTCAAGGATTGATTTTTTCGTAAAGGGATGATCTCATCATCTCTTTCATTATTATTAGTATAACTATGATGAGAAATTTAGACCGGGTTAAAGGTGTAGGACTCGGCAAGTTATATTCTTTAAACTAAGGAATCTAAGTATGAAATATGCATTGTGACAATAGAGGATAATCATGAATTGGAAGAAAAATAAAATCAAAAGGAGCTTCCAGCTATATTCATAAATGCATCGGCAGCGTTTCCACTCCAAATGCAATACCAGTGGATAGAAAAATTATGGACAGGCTTGTCTTAATCCTCATAGATAGCAGTAACACTCATAATATTGTGAGCCAAAAGTTTGTAAAATAGATAAGATGGCCATGGTTCTAGTGGCCAATGGCTTGGGATTTTGTGGGCAAGTACTAATTCAATTCCAACAATATTCCTATATTACTGATCCGTTTCCATTAAGGCTTATGAGTTCACATATCATTTTGGGGATATGATGGTTAACACTTTAGGTATACAATAGTTAAGAATGCCTGGATGAATCATATGTAACTAGAGTGACATGACCATGGAGTATTTAATGTTGAACAAAATTGTCTTTACTTAGTTTGATTTTGATGATGATATAATTAACCATCTAAGTTTTCATGATAAAAAAAGCATATGAGTGAATGATGTTGGCCCCAAGGGTATGGTTTTGATGATTAACAAAACTTATTTATGACTTGAATTAAGCTAATGATATTTTGCTAAGTTCTTGAAAAATAGAAGAAGAAAAAGGGAAGAAAAAGATGTTGTTCACGACTGCTATAGTAAATTGCTATATGATGAGTGGATTTTATTCACTCATAAGATACATTTTTATACTTAGATATTTGTTATTCTTATGCAATTGTGTTATG
>JAYJMB010002938.1:0-14684 GCA_036873735.1 Pouteria campechiana
ATATGATTTGACAGCTAGGGTACAGTGTACCCTGATCTTGGTCTGTGGGTGTTGTGGTGATGTGTATTTTGGAGGTGACAGTTATATAAATTATGTAGTAAATGATAGGGCCTGGAGGTGGCCATATTATATTTGCATTATTGTTATATAATTATTGTGGATTAGTATGTTGTATACAGGATAATGGTGGTAAATTAGGGGAGACTCTGTCAAAATTTCCTCTGAATTTTCCACTAGTAACGCTCCAGGAAGGAGGGGCGTTACATTCGCGAACCCCATCCCTACATCCACCATTCCAAGAGCACACACTCATTGTGCCTTGGGTTCCACTATATCCCATATAATGGAAATATAAAAGTACTCTCAGCACTCTTTTGGATTCCAACTCCAAGGGGCATAAACAGTGTTCCCAACACCCTTCTAGAGGCATAAATATAATGCTCCTAGCACTTTTTTAGTTTTCACAAGCTCACCAGGAAACTTATTGGTTTCTAAGATCATTAGCAAACTTGATGGTCTTCTAGAGATCACCAACAACTCTTTGGTTTCAAGTTTATTAGAAAACTTACACACTTTTACATAGTATTTCATTTAAGAAGCACAGGGGAAGATATGGTCTCTTTATAGCTCTATGTAATACAAAGATCTTCCCATAATGTAAACTTAATGACTATAAAGATATATAATTTAAGCTCATAAAAGATAGATGACGGTTTAAGCTCTTGGGCATGGGTGAAAGGATTTGTATAAGATTAAACTCACTTATAAGGTATTCCTTCACCACGTTTGAATCGTTTCACTTTTTCTTCTTAAATAGCTTCTTCGTAATTTCAATCATTGGAGAAGAGAGTTTCATTGAATTAGAAACAAGAGTAGCAATGAATGAATAAGACCATTGAGATTTCTATCATTGGAGTCCATGCCTTTGTGATTTGTCTCGAGCTGCTACATCGCCGTTCTTTTACAGAGAGGAAGATGAGCTGTTGCTAAAATGCCTTTTCTCATTTTGACTTGACACAATTTGAAAACTTGCAATGCCCCTTGTTGCTGGAAATGGTGACTGAAATGAGTCTACATAATGAAAGCATGAGTATAGATGTCATTTAGATGCAAGCCACATAAATGAATTTTTCTCTTACAACTCACGACCTCTCTCTGTCTCCATTTGTCTATCATAAGTTGCAGATGAATTCTCCCATTAGTTTGTTAATCAATCGATCCTTCATGAATTTGCTTTGTTTTTATAAATAGCTGACGAATTCTAGATGCCGCAGACGAAGTTGGACTAGTCGATAGATAAACTCTTCTTTATTTGCATGAAGAGACGAAGTGTGATGTTCTCCTTTTGGTCCATATTTGTTTGTTGGAGTTGACAGACGAATTCTACTTTATCTTACTTGAACAAATGAAGTATAATATTTTCTAATGTAATTGATAAACGAACTCTGCTTTACTTTATCTTGGATGAATTACTTTGTACTTTGTCTATAGGTTTGTCTATAGTAAGTTGCAGATAAATGTACCTTTGTCGGTTGGAGTTCATTTATCTAAGCAGCTACTTTGTTTGTGCAGCTTCGTCTATCCTCACAATGCATTTTCTACTTCGTCTTCCACTTTGTTTGTAGTAAGTAATAGAAAATTTTGATTTGTAGATGAAGTTAGAGTTCCTCATTTGTTTCGCATTCTTCAATCAGCAGATGGAGTTTGTCTCTGCAACTTCTTTCTTTCTTCTTTCTTGATTTGTCTGTCTTGGCTCAGTCAAAGTTGCACTCTTTTGTCTATTCATCTCTTCTTTTTCTCCTCAGGCAAATTCATTTTTCTAACTTTGTTGGTCAGATAAAGTTTTCTTCTCTTTGTGCATGATAGTCTGGACTACTATTTCTTCTTTCTTCATTGGTCTGGTTGGTGTAGATAGTTCAAATTTTTTTGAACAACTTTATGCTCCTTGACCATAGTTTCATCTTCAACTGCTGCTATCTTGCATTTGTCTATGGAAGTTTTTCTTTGAGGTCAACTGACAAAGAAGTCTTCTTGTAGCTCATCTTTGAAGCATTGTTGCCTTCTTTTTCTTTCGTGATCTTCAACAGTTTAATCCCTTTTGGAATGTAGCAGATAGTTATGGTAGTTTTTTATAGACAATTGCGATCCTGCACTTAAAATTTTTTTTGCACTTGCTACGTTGTTAGCTCTGAATATTATTTTAATTAAATATATTTATCCTTGTAATTTGCATGTGTTGTGGAGCAAGGACATTATTCATTTTCATTTAGGCACTTAATATGATGTCTTATTAAAGTGTAGTGCTAAATGTGATTTAACAAATTAATGCATTAATGAATGATTAATAAGGTTAAGTGCACTATAAAGTAAAAGATGTATGCTTGCATAATTAGACATTCATGATTATGTATTCATATAAATTAACGTTTATCAAATCATCATTATGCATATGATTGTTAAATATTTAAGCACACATGTATCTTATCTTAATACTAGTTTTGTTATCATCAAAATTATATACAGTAATACTGACAATCCCTACACTACTTGTAACTAGAACTACAAAAGTGGAAAGATGCATATCAACTGTTCGATGAAATGATGCTAAGAATGGTATAACATGATTAACCTTTGTTATTGAACTCTTAATTGCCCATTAATTGGGTTTTAAATTTAATAGTTGGATAAAACCTAGAAAGGACTATTTTATTAACTTGAGCTAGGGTATGAGTTAGTGATGTTTTGTATACTTTAATTGCATATAAAAGCTAATTTGATATGCATTCTGCAAGTAGGATTCGGGATTATTGATTTGGACTCGCAATTACAGAGCTTAAGGCTTAAGAGGGTTTAGTTGTTTGCATAAAGGTAAGCAGGTTTTTCTTCTCCATGAAACTGAGTTGAAATTTTCATAAATATGCATCCGAGCATCATGTTTTGATTATCGCTAAAGTTTGTCGGATCATATGTTAGCTGTGTTTTAAAGTATGCCAATTATGTTATATACGACTTGAGAATAATGTTTTCTTATATTGCTTATGGAAATCCAATACTATTGCATGGGTCTAGCCAACTAAATCTCATGTTGCATAACATGTTTGGTATGCCCATTTCATGACATTTTATTTTGAGTATAGAATAATGCAGTGCATAATCTATTGTGGAATGATATGTATAATTGAGCCATATGATAAGAGTGACTAAGTGAAGCTAATGGTATGTTAAATGGGTTAAATTGAGGATTTTGATGAGGCTTTTCTTAGGGGATTTGAAGTAATCCTTAGAGTTTTGGGATGTGAAAAGGCTAGAAGAGTATGGCATTGATTATTCTAGTTGGCATGGTGGCCTGTATGGCCGGATATTGATACGCTTGGTTGGTGTGGTGGCTTGTATAGCCGAATATTGATATGTCTGGTTGGCATGGTGGCTGATATGGCCGGATATGGACCGCCTTGGTGGCGAGGAGGCTTGGATGGCTTGGGTATGTTGGGGCTTGGCATGAATGCCTAGATAGCCCAGTATAACCTGACACCTATATAAGGTGATGGCCTAGATGGCCAGATATGTTGGGGCTTGGCATGAATGCCTAGATAGCCCAATGTAACCTAACACTTGTATAAGGTGGAGGCCAGGATGGCTTGATTTGTGTGACTTGCCTGATTACCTCACTAGTTGTGAATGGAGAACCTATGATCCCTATGGAGTATAGAGTGTAGGGTGCCACAGATGGCAGTGAGAGTCTGTCATGGGCTTGGCAGGCTTTGTATCTGGGGATACAAGGAGGGACCAGAACACATCGAAGAGTGGAAGAGGTGGTGTTTGTGTTGCTAATAGACCCCCCAGAGATCATTTGGGATGTGGGTAAAGGATGATGAGATAAGGGTATGGATGTGGATGGTGGTATGATGACAATTATGAGTATGAGGATGAGCTAAGTATAGATAGAGTACGAGACTATGCATTAGCCTAGATGATAAAAGTTGATGTATCATAATCATTGAGCATCATCGCATTATCATGAAATACAGTATATCCAGGAATTGCATATGTGATATGATCATGATTTTAATAACCTAATATTTGACTACTTTTTAAATGCTTACCTACTTACTAAGTTTTCTGAACTCACCCTATTTTAATTGTGATTTTTAGTGGACAGACATGAAGATGGAGCCCAACGTGGGGCCAGGGCTCAGGATCGGGATAGGTTGTGAATCGTACCCATTGAGTGGTTGAAAATTTGGAAGTTTCCCTTTTTGGCATTGATGTATATATATACAAACAAAACCACAAATTCTTGAATTTAGATGAGTTCATTAGATTTGGCTAGCATGTCATTATAACAGAATGTGTATGGGATCTCTTGACTAACCCCATCATAATGCAACTACCAATTCTGGGTGAGCTGTGGGTGTGTGTTGTTTAGTTAATGATGATTTTGGAATATATGATTATACAGAATGATGTGTTAAAGGAGATTTTGCATAAGTTCCTTGTGATACTGCCCTAGAGTAATGCTCGGGAAGCGGGGTGTTATATATATATTTCATTCATTGTGTATGATGCAATCATCTGATTTATTTGATTGTCTAATCACCAATTATGTGAATTAGCTTGATTATCTTTGAGTATGTGGTTAAGGTAGATGCCATATGCTAAACCATGTATTGTGCTCTTTTGAATGAATGAGTAGATGATTAAGGTAGATGCCATATGCTAAACTATTTTATTTGGTTCATTAAAGTTCTTCTGATCTTCTTGAGTTTTCAATCCCAATTACACTACACGCCATAGGTAATTCGAATAGAAGAAAATAATTGATTTAAACCTAGAGGCTTAACAGTAATAATCATACGGTAGATAGAATGAACCCAAGATACTGAATTGATACCAACATCTCAACATCAATGAATATCGTTGAGTGGTGAAGTTAGATCCCTAGACTCTTACAACCTAAATATTATTTTACATTACTTAAGCCATTATTTTCTATTTATCTTACATTACACTTTTAATTACTTAGTCTTTAAATTATCTTTCAAATTTAGGACAACTTAGTATTAGTAACTAAATATAATTGAATCAGTTTGACAGTTCCCTGTGGGATCGACCCTTACTAAGCACACTGTACTGCTATACACTCATGCATATGTGAGGAATTATAATTTGATTATCAATGTATAATATTGTGATAGCATGATATGTTTTCCCTAACGTATTGCCATCATGGTGGGATATAAGTCCTGGGAGGAGCCTGTGGAGTTACGGGTGTGGTATGGATGAATAGAGGAATTATGGAGCGTTTTAAATTCTTATTTATGAATCTTAATTAAAGAGTTGTATTATATTGAATGTTGAATACTTGTACTTTAGTTGGATAACCCCATTTTTAGGGAAGGCTCTGTCCGATTTTTTGTAAAAATTAGGAAAATTAGAAATTGGTATCATAGAAACCCCACCCTGAAAGTGGGCACTTTGAGGTGAAATATAATGGAAAATAATAAGTAGTGCCTTGAAAGGTAAGGCGTGACAGTTTAGCCTTAAACTTTAGGTTTGGGTGTAGGCATGGGAGATGATTTTGGGCATGAGGATATAGACGTTAGTTGGTCATGGTTGGATGAGTTGGTTCTAGTTGACTTTGGTTCGAAAATAGGCACAAGTTTAGGAAATGGTTTGGGTGAGGGTTGTGGAGGTCCCTAACTAGATGGTAGCTCAAGAGGGGGGGAGGGGTAAATTGAGCTTTTAAAAATTGTAGCCAATAACTTAAGATATATACTGAAAATAAAATAAAGAATAACTTACAACACATACACATGGAATTTTTATAGTGGTTTGACCCTTCCTAGGTTCCTGCTCCACTTCTCTAAGTCAGTCTCCTTTACTGAACTCAGGTTCCACTATAACAATTGTTGGTTTTGCAAGCTGACTAATAACTTACTAGTTTTCTAAGTTCACCAGAAACTCTTATACGTTGGTTTTCAAGCTTACCACTAACTTATACATGTTGGTTTTCAAGCTTAGCAACTAACTTACTAGTTTTTCAAGGCAAACCAAAAACTTTTACAAATAGTAGGTTTCATAAAGCTTACCAACTAACTCTTGGTTTTTCAAATGGAATGTACAAAAATAATGCCTCTTATTCAGGCTAACATGCATGAAAGTTAAATTGAAAGAACAAATTAAGCAATGAGATTAGGTTCAAACTCCTTTTGAAGTTGATGTAGATTTGATGTTGAAATTCTGAATGCTTTGGCAATGATGTAGCAGCTGGAGTTGAATGATGGAAAGCTGTGAAGGCTCTTCTTTTAATTAACAAGATGATTTTCAATGTAATCTCTCTATTTTTTATGTTGTCTTAATCCTCTCTTTATATATAGGATTTGAAAATTTTAGCTGTTGCAACCTTTGACATAACTTTCAAACTAGTTTGGCAAGTTTGGTAATGATTTTTGCATATTGTCAGGGTTTAGAAATTCTGAGTGGTGTCCTAAGTACTTTTATGCTTTGATTTATACTTTAATTGAATTTCTGAAGTGGTTCTTCTGAAGTTCTATGGTAAATATGTTTTTGACAGTATCCTCTTCAGAATTTTTTGTCCATTGTCTTATCCTTCAATGGTTATAATTTAGGCTTCTAAAGAACTTCTGAGTTACCTTTGATTTGCCTATTTTGGTCCTTACTTCTTTATGTTTTCATTGAATCATGTTAACTTAAACATGCCTCTGATAATACTTCTGACTTGATTCTGCATAGTGTGTCATAATTTCTAACTACTTCTGTGCACCGTAACATGTTTTGCATTACTTCTATGTGGCCTGACAATGCTTCTATATTGCTTCTGTGCATTGTGCTAGGTTATATGTCACTTTAGAGTGACATCACATTTCTTCTGCATTGCTTCTGGTTATCCAAGTAATCTTTTGGTATGGTTTTGTCTTGTCTTTTAGATTGCTTCTATGTGGTCGAAGTTCCTTCTGGCTTTGTTCTATGTAACCAAAGGTTCTTCTGTTGTTTTTCTGAGAATTTTCTGAGTACATATATGATTTCTGACTTGCTTTTGTACTTGTTCTATTTTTCTTCTGATGTTCGATATAGCTTCATTTTGATTTTGAAGAAGTTCTGAAATGCTTCTGGCCTAGTTCTGAGTTACATCTGGTAACTTCTTAGTGCTTTTGAGTTGTGTAATTTATTTTTGATATCATTCTGAAATACTTATGCTTAACTTTTGATTAAAGATTGATTTCTTCTTAACTTCTAATCTTCCATGCCAAGTCTTTAATTAAAACTCTGAATAGCTTTTGAACATTCTTTTTATTTCGGCATTTCTTTTTATATCTTTCTTTGAGGGATTACTATAATGATTTATAGTTAATACCTTTGTTTACTTTCCTTAATTTGTTTTGATATTTAATACTGCAACACTTGGAAAATAATTTGTTAGTACCTTAATTCTTCACTCATTTATTTGTTCATCATCAAAACTAAGTTGTTTTATCTCATTCATCATCAAAATCAAGCTTAGTAAAGGGGTTAGACTTAACATTCTCCCCCTTTTTGATGATGACAAAACATTTGAGTGATGAGCCTTTTACAAAAATGTTTTAGAATGCAATGTATGCAATGTGCTTCTTAGTGGGGCTCCCCCTGCATGGGTAAGCTCCCCTTGAGTATATGTACCCTGAATGTACTTAAACAATTATTTCGCTCAAAAAATTTATTTCACGCTTCTCTTATTCTTATTTTTCTCCAACATTCTCTTATTTTTGTCTAACATTCTCCTATTTCTCCCCCTTTTTATCATAATAAAAAAGAATGCGGTAAAAGGGAATGAGGAAGAGATTGCATTAAAATGATAGAACTTCGTACATCAGAATGATATTACATAGCAAAATTGAATGAAATATATTAGGGCAAAAAGATACATCATTGTAGTTTAAGATAATCAGAATAAGCAAATGACAATGAAGTAGCATAAAAGAAATGACTATAATCATAAAAAAAAGATGTGAGTTTTAAATATAACAATCAATTTCTTAGTTTTTAGTTATATGTGAGAGGGAAGAAACTGCGGTTATCGGAAGAAAGAGTAGGTGTTAGAGTATCTATTGTTGTGGAAGATGAGGGTTTTGTGGGAGATGATTTGGGTTTAGAAACAGCTTTCTTGCACTTGGGGGTTCATGAGTGTAGGCAGTTGGTCCACAGTTAGTGAGAAGGATGAAATCAATATGCTCTCGAAAGCTTAGATCTAGTAACTCAGGAAAGAGTACAGGAATTCCTTTTAAGAGAGCTCCTATATTGGCATTCATCCTTGAGTGTATTCTTGATGGGTCATTGTAATGCAAGAAAGAGGAGCCTTTTTGTGTTCTTTTGGAGGTAGAATTCTTGATTTCCTCTTTGGTTTGGTGTGGACAGTTTGTTGTATGGGAATAGAGGGCGATTTTCTAGATGCTTTTGGTTTTTGGTTTTCTAGTTGTTTTTGGTTTTAGAGGTGGTTTTTGGGAAGGTGAGGTTTTTGGTTTTTTGGCTGTCTTTGGAGGAGGTGATGTTTTTGGTTTTGGTAAGGGGACTGGTTTTAGATAATTGATCTAAATTTTGTGAAGAAAAGATGGATCGACAAGCTATGGATAGTGGACGATTGTCACATTAGCTTGCAAATTTACTTCTAAATAGAACAAAGATTCTTCCTTTGTTATGAAAATGTTATTGAAAGGTCCTGAGGGAGATGGAAAAATTGTTCTAGGGGGCCTTGATGCTAGAAGCATCTATAGAAGTTTCTCAGTGTAGGCATCTTGAAAGGATGCTAACTGAGGAATTTTGATCTCATGGCCCATGGGAGTGAGAGGAGGATCAGGGATCGGTATAATTCTACAAAGAGTATTCTAATTTGTGATTTGTGAAAATGGAAGTGTAGAAGGGTGAATTACAAGATTGTGAGATAGAAACATTCTGACAATGTCAAAATTTATTTATGATTGAGTAGTGAATTCAGAGTATGTGAGTCTAATTAGATGATAGATACGAAGTAGAATATCACAGTTTTTATCTTTTGGTTTGGAGGATTTGGTCGACAAATTGAAGGTGTATTCCATTCTGGAGGAATTTCTTCAATTCATTCAGGAATAAGCTCACCTAACAGAAAGAGGTCTTTTAAAGTTCAGTATATGTATTAAGAAACAAAATGAAAGATAAGAAGTGGTACTTTCATAGGATACTTTCCATACTTAACTATAACTCTATTTGGATTTGAAAGATACTCCTCTGGATAATTGGGTAATGGTTCAATGGGAAAGAATTTTGGAAATACTAAGGAAGGTTGTGTGTGTGTGGGAATTTGAATGATGACTTCAGATTCTTCAGCCTGAGGTTGGACAATTTATGGAGTTGAAGTGTGTATTTGTGTGTGTGTGTGTGTGTGTATGTGAGATGAAAGATGGTGAATGTGTAGGAAACTGAATGGGTGAAGGAGATTTGTAATGATGTTGTGGAGAGAGTGGATAGAATTGTGACTATTGGGTTTGTGGTTGGGTTTTGATAGTTTAATTTGAGTACTCAATGCATCTAGCTTTTGAGCTAGTGATTCCCAAATTAAATCCATCTTTTGGTTGAGAAATGAATTCTGTGTTTCAAGATTGGTCATTCTTGTGAGAATGGGTAATAGGTGGGTTGAAAGAATAGAATCAAGGTTTTGTGGAGCTTGTGGAACTGAATAGATGTGCTGTTGAGATGGAGGAATGGCGGATTGAGGTTGGGGTAGAGTAGTTCTTGAGGGCACTACTACTATACTATCTTCTTTATCCTTTATTTCTATCTCTCCCTCATTTCTTTCTGTGGCTTCTTCTCTTGTTGCTTCTTCCATAATGTCTTGTTTGTCTCTTTTTTCTTCTCCAGTTTTTGTTTTCTTCACTTGCTCTTCTTTTCTCGCCTTTGGAAGATCCACCCTTGTGGAGTCAACTTGAAGCCAATTCTCTTCAAAGTATCTTTATTGATTACTACTCTTGCCATGTAATTTTCTTCATCTTCCTTAGAAAGATCAATATTAGCTATCCTCATGAATTTGCTCATAATCATCCAATAAGGTAAATAATACTAGGTAGATGTCTTCACCAAGTATAGTTGATCAGCTATAATTTGATCCAGATCTATCCTCTTCTAGTGCTTCATTGCCCACAAGATCTTGACTTCCTTTTCAAAGATCTGATCAATACCTCCTGTCTTGGGATATGTGTTGTTGAAAATTAACATATGAGCCAGCTTGAGATATAAATTCATATGGCTGACATGTAGATAAGTCACATTCTTCTTAATTTATACTCCAGCCAAATTTGAAAATAGCCTTGTTCTATCAGATGGCCAATCTATTTCTTGTTGTTCTACCTTAGGAATATTGAATGTGTTGGTTCCCATAAGGTGGCTTAACCCAAGAGGAGAGGGGTGAATTTGGTGTATAAAAATTATTGCTTACCCCTATGAAATTAATTTTTCTCTTTTCATACTCGTGTGCTATGCAATATAAGATGAATAATAAAGCAATAAAGTGCATAAATAGTAAAGCAACCAAACACGCAAACAATAAGATTTTTATAGTAGTTCAGGCACCCTATCCCTACATCCACTCTTCCAAGAACATACATAACTTGTGTCTAGTATTCCACTGTATCCAATAGTAGAAGTACGAGTAGTGCTCCTAGCACTCTTTTGGATTCCAACTCCAGGGGGCATAACTAGTGCTCCTAGCACTCTTTTGGATTCCAACTCCAGGGGGCATAACTCTGGTTTCATGAGCTAACCAGAAACTCTATCTTTACATGTTCTTTGTGTATACCACTGTCTAGGCTAATGATTAAACATAGTTAAAGCACAAAAATAAATGATAAACCAATAAGCACATTAGAGTGATTTTAAACTCCCTTGAGATAATGTTGATGTAGTCTTTGAAGCTCTTTAATCTTGGTAGCACATGGAGTGAAAACATTTGGAGGACTTGAATGGGTTTTCGATTGGTTGATTCGCCTTTGACACTTAGAACCCTCAAGCTCCTTAATGATCTTTGGGAAGACTTGGTCTTTGAGTAACTCTTTGTAGCACACAAGATCTCTGGATATGTGGAAGAAGTAGGCTTTGAATAGATACAGAAAAATGAAGCTCTTGGATAATATTTGAAGTTTTAAGCTCTTGGCCTAGGGATGCAAAGATTTATGAACGGTTTAAGCTTAATCCCCTTGCTTCTTCAACCTAAATCATCCTTTAGCTTTCCTTTAAATAGACCTTAAAAAATATGACTGTTGGAAGGAGTGGGAAGCAACTTCGAAGATTGCAATGTCCAAATTTTTGAACATTGAAAGTTGGCAATCGTAAGTGGTAGGTGACTGTGCGCCGGGTGGTATGGCAAGCAGCTACTCTAAGCGACTGTAGTCAAATGTCTGCAAAAACTCCCGCACCCACCTTACTGTCCACTCACAGGCGATATGGCAGGTAGCTGTGCTAAGTGACTGCCACACAGGCGATATTGGAAGGAGGCTATGATCTGGCAGGCGGTATGTTCATATGAATTATTTTATCTATAGATGGCAGGCAGTATCCGCAGGCGCCTACGACAAATGGCCTATCGTCCTGCACTCAAATTTTTTGTACTTTGCCACTTGTGAAACTTGAAATTTATTCATTATAAATCAAAACACTTTTACCCATATAGTTTTCATAAACTTTCAAACATGGATAAAAATTTGAATTAAGCTTTGAAGAAGAATAAATTTAATCAAATGTGTCTATTAAGCATGCTTATTTAGATGCATTTATCCATTATGCTTTTCTCAAGTTGTAGACATGGATAAAAACTTTTATTTACATAAAGCATGTTTATCAGGATGTGTTTATCCATTATGATCTTCTCAAGCTCACATCATATCAAGTATAGGCTTAAGATGATGACTACATGCTTATGTTTAAGAAGAAGTACATCTATGATCTAATATGTGATAAGCAAGATTAATTTACTATGGATCATAATGATTTTTTTGAAGCACATTTATCAAAATCTGTTTATCTACACATGATTTTCACAAGCTGTAGAGCATGGATAAATGCTTCAATCGCATATTATATTTTCAATTGATAATTCCATGAGGCACTTGACATATTTATGATTCAACACATGATTAACCATTTTAATGCACTATGAATCATAATGAATCCTTTATTATTTTAAACGATATGCTTGTATACAAGATATTGCAATAGTAATTATCATGCCAAGCATATTATTCTTCATTTCAGGCTTTATAGACTAGAATTATTATTAGCATTGATAAAGTCAAAAACAAGTTTTGTTGTCATCAAAATCATATATAATAAGCCTAACAATCTCTCCCTTTTTGATGATGACAAAACTTGAAGACTTGGGATATTTAAGGAATGTGCCAATGATCCTTTGTATTTACAAACTTCTTATATTTAATTTAAACTTATAATCCTTTGGAGTTTGACAGTTTATTATCATGACAGAGTTTGATAGTTTATTATCATGACATTGTATACTTTTTATAAATTATGATAGGCCAATTAAAATTAATCTTTCTCAATTCTTTCCCCCCTTTTTGTCACCATAGAAAAGAGTCAGTAAATGGAAAAGGGGTTTTGCAATGATAATCAAAAGATAAAACTCCCCCTATCTTGCTGGGTTCTTAAAAGGATACAAACATGAAGGAACATGTTTGCCAATGGTTGGATTCATCCCAGGCATAACGATGATCATGAAACAGAATGTACTCATTTATATTATGTGCATCATTCAAATAAATCCCATTGAAGAATTATATCAATTAACGAATGCAAGGCTTCAGAAAAAGATGTTTTGTATCTATCCTGTTTGATGCATAATGAAGTTTACCATTTGAGCTTTAAACTCGATAGTAATCATGATCATGCATTATTAATTCAGATATTTTCACAAATGTACTTTTGATACCATAGAGAGAATATGTTTTCATCAATATTTAAAATGCTCAAGTTAGATGCTTTTCAAGTTCTTCTAGAAATGGTTGCCATAAACATAGAATGAAAAGTATTTTCTTCAATAAGTGGAATATAGATATACTAGGAGGCAACATACAAGTACCATGCAATCTTTGTTTAGATTTATTATAAACAACTAAAGCAATTCGCATATTATTCTTACAGATGCATGAAAGTCAAAATCATCAAAATGCTTTAAGAAGAATATTTCAATTTAGCTTCAACACAAATAATGAACATTCATGTATGGTAATTGTCATAAAAATAATATAAACCATCTAGATGTACGTTTAGAAAGAATATAAGTTAATCAATCCTGTTAGAGATTTTTTATTTTTTTATTTTTACAAAAAACATATGTTTCTCATTACATTCTTCAAACAAAGACACATGGACCAATACTTCTACAAAGTGAAGAACTGAGATCCCTATGAGATGACATGATGGTCTATAGTGGTTGAAGGATTGCAGGATCTTCCTGAGTAGAAGCCCAGGTAGTGATGAGTTCATCAATTGTGAAGGATTGCTCTAGATCCTGATCAGTGGGGACTGGAATAGTGGATGATGTAGGCTCATGTCTAGAGCTAGGTGGAGCTATCCCAAGGTGTGAGATAAGTGTATCTAACTTGTTCTTTATTCTTTCCTGCATGTCCTTGATTTCTTTTACTTCTCTTCTCATTTCTAGTCTTAGTTCCTTTACTTCCATTGATAGAAGTGTGTAGGCCAATGATCTGTGAGTAGATGGTGTTGATAAGGCTCTAGGAGGTGATACATCTCTTTCTATAGTGGCACTGAACATGTCATTTCTTTCTTCTACTTCCTCCATCTCCTCCTCATCCTCTCTCATCTTCCTCCATTTTTTGTTGATTTTTCTCCATCATTTCAGCCAAATAATCAAAAGTTAAAATTCCCATTCTCTTTTACATGGTGGCTCCTGCCCAATCTTTTTGTCGTGGAGACATTTCCAGGTAAGATTTTCCACTTACAGGAACTTGAAAGTGCTCAAAAAATTTTGTTAACCATACACCATATGAAGCAACATGATCTGTCCTTTGTGGCATATGCTTAAAGGCTTTGAACATAAGGTGTGACAAGCTAACTTTCTGGTAGGTATAAATTTTCCATAGAACTCTTGCCTCATTTGCAACTACCTATTCTGTTCCACCTAATTTGGGCATGAATATATTTTCTAAAACTTTCCTAAGCATTCTAACTTCAATATTCATATCCCTTGTCCTCATATAAGTATTGTCTGAGGTGCATACTATTTCAATGGATAAGTTATTGAATATTTCTTCTTTATTGATCTCTTCTTCTTCTTCTTCTTCTTCTTCTTCTTCTATAGGACTCCTAAAATTTATCCTAAATGCTCTTCAGGAGATAGCATATGAGTACCAAGGTCTATTTCAACTCCCTTTACCATAGATGCATAGGAGCATGGATTCCAATTGAAATAGAATATGAGGACTAACTCTCTGTATATGGGTACATCATATTCTAACAACTCAATCCATTCTTGATAACTAAGCATTGCATGAATATCTGAGTTGCATTGATCGAGGAATTCCAAATCTATTTTTCTCTGCACATGAACTAGCCTTCCCAACATTGAAGTGTAAAACTTAAACTTTTTGTCTTCACTACCAAAGTAATAAGGTGGAAGATCTCTGGGT
>JAYJMB010002939.1:0-14684 GCA_036873735.1 Pouteria campechiana
GGTTCATCAGGATAAATACTGAGGAGGTCGATCATCCTTCTGCATCCCTTGCTGAATTTTTGGAAATTCGCAGCAGACAAGTGCTTCTTGGTTAGAAGATCAGAAGTATGACATTGTCCATAGGGCAACCTCATCTCTTTAAATACTAATCTTCCCCTTTCCACTTGGGATTGCGATTCAGGTTCTTTGCCCTGAATGATTTTTGACTCGGCCAATTGGGTCAATGGCCAGTTGTATTCGACCAACATAGATTGTAATTTTCCTCCTCCGATCTCCCATTTACTACTTTTGATGCTAAGATTAGAAGATGCCTCTTGATTTTCTTGACTAGTGCTCCCGGTGTTGATCTCAAAATGCAAAGATTGCATTGGTCTTGAGATCACTTGAGAGTAACTTGGCATTACAGATGACAATGGGGAAGAAGTAATTGTTGTCCTCTTTGAGCCTGGGTTGTTGATCTGGAATTGGGTGTTTTCAACTGGTGTTGGATGCGGTGACATATAAGCTTGCAAAGAGTTTGTGACTTGATTCTCGTAAAATCCAGCTGGTGGAGGTATGGCTTACTCCCAGCCTATTGATGGTCTGGCTGATCATCCTCCATATCTCTTTCTAAGTGGTCTTGGTATTGACATCCTAGCCTGAAAGGTGAGAGATTATGGAATTGGGGAATTTGCAACTGGCTTCCAGTTGAGTATATTCTGACCAGGTGGGGTTGGTACAGGAGCAGGAGTGATGTGGTGCTGCAATGGTTGTGAATGATGAACCAATAATTTTTCTTCCTCATCGTCGCCTATGTGAAGCACTTCTAGCTCCTTTATAAGTTTCATCTTATCTTCTTGTGAAATGCCCATTGCAATTTTGAAGTGTGAAGCCATTTGTGGCGGAATCATTGGGGATGAGACCGCCTGTTGAGGCTCGACTTATGATGAGGATCTTTGTGATGCTGACCCCTGTCTTTTAGTAGTGAATGGTCGCTGCCTTCTGTCTATTGTTGACCTGACCAATTCTTTCGGCTGCTCCGATTCATTCGGTGCTAGCTCATAATATTGGGCTTCTGAGAAGAATACCTCTGAAATTGTGAATGATTTTACGTCAGCTGAGACACGCCTCATTATGCTATCCTAGTAAAACTTAAAGCATTGGTGTACTATGGATGCCATAACTTGATATCGATGCAACCATGGCCTCCCGAGCAACAAATTGTAGGATGTTGGTGCATTGATGACATGACAATCAACGTTTGTGACAAATCCTTGCATATCTAGACTCAAGGTGATAGTCCCCATAGTCCTTTGACTCTCCTGATTAAAACCTTGAATCACCAGAGTACGGCTCCTGAGAATGGATGGGCACATGCCAATACGCTTCAGTACTTTGAGTGTGAGAATATTTACTGCAGATCCTGAATCCAGCATAATGCGGTTAATCCTCTCCCCTGATAGGTCGCCACTTACAAACAATGGATGATTGTGCTCTGTATTTCCCAGCAACAAGTCATCATCTGTAAAAGTGATGGTTTGGTCACATTCAACCGTATTAGCAACTTGTGCCAAGTATTGATCCTTGATGGACTCATCTAGTAGCGCATTTATGAGCACTTGTCGAGACTCTTTAGAGGGCTGAAATGCATCATATATGCTCAGTCTTGCCGGAATTCTATGCAAGTGAGCCACAACATCATAATTTGGCTTGTTTATTAGTTCTGGAGCTTGCCTTTCTTCCACAGGGGGACAAGGGATTCCAGGCACTTGCTCTTCTTACATTGGCGCCTTCCCTTTGTCCTGAGTTGTAGTCTTCCCAGATCGCAATACGGCCATTGTTTCCAGTGACTCAGATGCTTCTTGTGGATCATTCTCTTTGTTTGGTACGAAGTCTGTCATGTTGCAAGATACCTCCATTGGTTATGACGATTCCTGGATTAGTAGCTTGAGCAATCTGGGAAATGAAATAGGCATTTCTTTGGGTAATGGGAAGGCTTTTCCCTAATGCGATAATACATTCCCATATTATGTATCTTTCTTCTCGCAATACAGGGCAATAAAGACGAATGTTGCACCATCTCAAGGCGAAATCATAGAGATGTTTCCCTCTCAGAGGATGAATTCCCCGCACTTGTGCTTTGGAGAACTGAGAGGTGTAGTCATGGAATCTGTGTACAAATGCTTCAAATAATACTTCCCAAGACCTGAATGATTCGGCTGGCAATGTTGCAATCCACTTTAGGGCGTTGCTATTACCAACCAATGAAAAGGGAAAGCTCCTGACTGCATATACCTCATTTTGCGACATCATTCGCACCAGGGCTTGATACTAGAATAAGTGTCTGATCGTGGCCTTGCAGCTTTCTTTGAATAACTTCATCATGGGCCATCCTAAGTAATGGATTTGTTTAATTTCTGGAATGATCGTTAAAATAGGGGCCCTCATATAGTGCAAGTATTCAAGGACCCTCGCAACGTGTGATTCGATGAACACTTGTTCCTTTGGTTGGTCATTCATCGCTCTCATTTTCTTCTTTTCGGCTTGATTAACTGCCTCTATGAAATTAGACGGCGATCGATGGTGGAAATAGGCCCTTTTTGCTATGCAAAGATGGATTTCCTCTGCCTCTAGGTGATCAAGCGATTGCTGATCGCTCAAAGCAGCATCCCTACATTTGTGGATATAATTAGCCGTGTTCTCACCATAATGTTGGTCCTAGTTGACGAGAGACTTCTTGATTCCTTCCTTTCTTTTGGAAAGAAAGTGTAGTAGGAACATATCTTGTAAGGGGACCTAATTTCTGACACCTTGAATTGCCAGGGTTTGGAACCAGTTCCTCTTTACTTCCGAGGCAAGTGAGTTTTGAAATTTTTGATACATCTTTGCAAGGTCTGGATTTTCTCCGCAGCACTCGTTAGCATAGCAGAGGAGGTGCATGACTGGTGAATTGCCGACATTGAATATGGTGAAACCTTGGTGTCGGTGCTTTCTTTAGCGGTCACGCCTTCTATGAGAGCGTTCTTGCTTCTTACTTGGCTGGCTAGTGGAGGCTCCTCCTTCGCCAATGTGATAACAGGGCGCCACTATCGGATATTCAAATGTACTATCTTCATCAAAGCTTGGGATGCCCTCAATTTCCAAGTCTTGCAAATTGTCCCAAAATGTTGTCCATACTTCGTCCGCAGCTGATGAAAGCGACGGTGACGGCCCCCAGGCATAGAGCTCTGGACAACCCTAAGTAAGGCAGGTTTTTACCTTCTTTTTTCCCACCATATTCTTATAGAAGGGTTTAAGCTTCTTAGGCTAGAGGTAATCCCCAACAATATACAGTTGGAACCATGATGGCCAGCAGTGTACCCTTTTAGGATATGGGAATAAGTCCTTAAGACGCTCTTCCATTTCTTTCTGCTTTGCATGTTTAATCTAACGCTTTCGTCCCTTATGTCTTATCGACGGGACTTCTGGGATATCTTTTGGGCAGATAAGATCCCAAACTTCATCATCAACCATGACTTTCTCCTGTGTCTCTGGGCTATAAGCTTTCGAGAACTGATGATTGGACATTGCTAAATCGAGAACTTTCTTCACTGATACATTGTTAGATGTTGCCGATGCATCCTTCTTCGGTGTAATTATTCCACTCTTCATGCAATGGTTAATAATTCTCCTCACTACCTTGCATTTAACTGTTGGGTGATTGACACCCCGATGGTAATGGCAGTATAGGGGGTGGTTCACTTGATCCACCTCTGCCAGGAACAGGGGTTCCTGTAACCTTATATTGCCTGATTGGATGAGCCCTAATAAGATAGGTACCACTTCTTCATTTGAGTATTGGTATTTTGGCTCTGGCATCTCCCTTTTCTTTGATTGTCTATCATTACCGCTACTTTTTGCCTCAATGGTGTTGACAGAGGTGTTCTGTTTGCTTCTTTCATATTCGTTCTTTTCGGATTGGAAAGCAACATTTTCTTTTTGCCTGTCGTCCTGGACTTTGCTTTTCCCAGAGAGGGAAAGGAGGCATTCCTTTTGGCTTGCCTCATTGGCCAGCTCTCGAAAAGTGGCGATCTGCTCATTTACCAGGATCGCAAGGTCAACCTTAATGCCGTTGCGGCATAAGTGGACTCTTTGCTCCTCCGTTAAAGTTGCTTCGCATTTGCTAGCTTCTTTCTGCCAGCGAGAGATGAATTCCTCAACCGATTCATTATCCTTTTGCCTCATTAGGGATAGATCCGCCAACATTACATCCATTTTAGTGACAAAGAACCTTGCCAGAAATAGGTTCTGCTTGTCATTCCAGGTCTTGATTGACCCTGCCGGAAGCGTTAAATACCATTGGAACGCCGGTCCCTTGAGCGATGAGCCAAATAATCTCAAGCAGAGATTGTGGTAGACAACATAGTTTCCCATCTTGAGATTGAAGAGGGTGAGATGATGTTGGGGATCATCCATTCCATCAAATGTGTGAAAGTCTACAATCTGGAATCCCAGTGGGAAGGGCTCATTCTCGATCTCCAGCGGGTACAGCCGATGATAGATATTTGGCACTTGGAAAGGTAGGTTTATTTGCCGTTGGGCCATCCAGTCGTTCATCATCTCATTAAAGTGCGCCATAAGGTCCGGGTTCATCTGATGTGGTTGAGCATGCGCATTTGCACCGAACGGTTGTGGTAGAACGTTCGCACCAAATGGCTGTGCACGAACATTAATATCGGGCGGTCGCTGGGGTGAAGCGATTGGAGAGGTGAGAGGTGAGGCATCCGGTCGTAGGGGATCTCCTCTTGATGTGTTAAAGACGAACGGCCCTGGCGGTGTAATCGTTCCCATGGAAGGAAGATTGAGAGGGCGTGCAACATTGGATGGTTGGCCAGGGTTGGAAGTTTGGCCGACGTTTTGCTATGCATATGCCTCTTTTAACTGCTGATTTTTAGTCTCAAGCAATTCCAGTCGTAACATTATCTCTTCTATGGAAGTGGGAGCTGTACTTCCCTCAGCCGTGTAAGATATGACCGTCGAGATGAATTGATGTCTATACATCAATTGGCGGGGAGATGTAGACACTTGATCTTCTCTTCTAGCATCCTCTGATAGAGAGTGAAATATTGGGGGAGGCACCATGGATCTAGCCATTGACCTCATGATAATTCTTTGTCGAGGTGGGCTAGGCGATGCCGGCGATGAGTTCCCGTCGACCGAAGTGGTGCATACACTGATAGGTTGCACCTTTCTTATCTTGTGGTCCCTTTTCCTTGGGCCGCCGAAATCGGTTCTTCTTTCCCTCTTTTCTGCCTTTGATACCTTCCTTGGCATCTGTAAGGCGCCTGTTCTGTCGATCTCTCTTCTTTGAGAATAGGAGAGATTGGCTAAGGCAGAGAACATATTACTTTCCCATTATTTATCCTGGGATGGAGGTGGTCTTCTTACTATTGCGGTGTGCTTCTTGGATGACAACTTCCATCCCTCCTTCTTTTCTTGAATGGTCAACCTACGGGTTGACTTCTTCTTGGACTTTTCTTTCTTCATCGTCCATCTCCCAGTTCCATTGGCAGGTTGAACATAACCTTTGGAAGTTTTACTCTGCACATCCTTCCAAAGGGACCAGTAAGTTTGGGATTGAAGGGAGCTTATGTCTGCCTCCCTTTGACTGCATTGGTGAGGCCGACAGCTACAACCTTCTTCTGTTTTGGGGGAGCAGAGATCCGGGGACCCCCAGTCTTTGGAGAGTTTGGAGTGGTATTGTAGACAAAGTTACCTCCGACAATCCTAGGAGCATGAGGGGAAATAGTTTTTCTCCTCTGCCTCCTATTCTTCTTGTGCTTCTTCTCAACCTCATTATTGGAGGTTGAGTCAGTAGAAGTTTCTTCTAGAGCTGCGAGGGTGATGTCCAATGTTGTCAGAATCACTCTGGAAGTTGTCGGTATAACTCTGGGCAAGGGGAAGACCAGAGTCACATCCCTCTTGTAGATGGTAGGTGCTGGGCCGTTCGGCACCCTAATGAAGGAGTGAGGAACACTCCTGTCAAAGTTGTGTGGGGTGTTGATGGCGAAACCGCCGCTTGGCAAAAATCCAAAAGCGAGTGAGCTTGCCATACGATTGATCTTGAGAGAAGAACAAGAGTGAGTTACAGAAATGACTGAAGATCTGCAAAGAGCAACAAAAGAGCTTAGTCAGTTTTGTGGAAGAATAAAGTTTCTAAGATGCACAAATGTTACTTTTCCTTAAAGATGAAGGGTGGGATGTTTCACGTCTGGTTCACCATTTTGTATCGAGAACAGAAAATGAGGAAGAAATAAATAAATGGAATGACATGACCAGAATTGGTCGCTTTTGGAGTGAGTCAAATAATTTCCATTATTATTGATTTTCCTCAATTGATATCACTTGCCGTGCATATCAAAAAAAAATGTATGCTCACATCCCAGACCACAAGTGGTCCTAATTACATCTCCACAATGGAGAAAACCCTTGATTAAAAGAAAAAATACAATGCATCTTAGAAATTCAAAAATAATACACACACTCTCTCTCTCAAAATTGATGTGTGCTGTCTTTGGGATCGCCGAGCACATTGCGATGACTTGATATGTAGGAGATCACCTCAAGTCAATGGGCGGATGGGATGACACAGTTCCAGCTCCACCATCCTGGCATCTTGGGAAACCCTTTGGAAAACATGCCCAGCTTCACCAGTAGGGGCATTTCTGGAATTCTAGCTCCAACATAGGGGCATCTTGGGGCTTCCTTTGGGATTTTTATTTATGCCTTGGGCCAATCCAAATTAATAATCTTTAAAATGAATTGCATACATCCCTATCATAGGTACTATGCAATTAATAAGTTGCAAGATAGCCTTTGAACATATATTTTTTGAAAGTTTACCTTCTAAGGTTGATACGCATATTATCTTCAGCTCAAAAGATATTTTGTTCGACCGTGATTTTTTCATTTGCTTAGCATGTCAGCAAGATTTTAAAATGGTTTATTGTTGTTGCTTGTCCCGATTTCATGCCACATCAGCTGCGCGCCCTCGTGGCTAAACATGCTATCATGGTCAGAAAGCGACGCGTCGACCCAAGCTACCTCCTCCGTGCACCTAGTCAGCCCCTTCCCAGCTACGCGCCACATCAGCAGGGGCAAGGCTTCGACGGCCCGGCACGTCAGCAGGTGCTCGGTACCCCTCCGGCACACAGTGCTCGCCGTCTTCGCCATCTTCTCATCGGAGCAGGCAGATAGCCCTTGGATACGCAACACGACGGGTCGTGCCATGTCGGCCACTGCTCACCCTCGTAGGCATTGGCTGCGCAGCCATGCCACGCCGTCTGCATGCCATACTCACACCATGCAGGCTGTCGCTCCTCCTTGTCGTTGTCGGCTGCACAGTCAGGTCGATAGCTACTCGGCTGACCCACACCATCTATGCGGCACGCCAGCGACAGCGTGGGGCAAGTCGATCCAATGGCTGCTTTTGGTGGGCCATTCCTCCGCTGTCGATGCTCTGATGCATCGCAGTAACCGTCACCGCCGTTTTGCTGCTGACGACCGTTGCTTGTCCAGCAAGGAAACCCGTTATTGACAAACGAATCCCGGCAGGGGCAGTGGCATCGAAGAAGATGATGAAGACGCCTCAGCATCTCTTTCGCCAGCGACGTTTCAATGTCCATCGGGTGATCCATGGCAGTGAGAAAATCAACGATCGCTTACCGATTTCAGTGCAGATGCTGCTGCCGTTGATCCTCCCTTCCTATCACCAGGAATCTCAAAAGAGGCTTAAATGGCCGATGTTTTAGCCCCAAGTTGCTGCCGTAATGTCAAGGTCCGACCACCAATCAGCCAATCCGGTTCGTCAACAACATTCTAGTCGACATCCTCCGGCAGCCGTTTGCCACACCGAATCCCTGACCCCAGTCGCCGGAAAGCAAAGAACAGGGCGCTGGTACACCTTGCTTCCTTGCTACCGGCGACGTCATCACCGACTAGCCAATCTATTCCATTCGGAGACTCAGTATTGCTGTCTGACGTCGACGCTGATTTTGCCGCATCGGATCATCCTTCCCGGTCGCCGGCAGACTCAGTCATACATGGGAAAACCCATCGGTTTTACCCGCAGGTCATTACTGCGACGCCACCGTTCGACCATCGGATTGTCGATCCATTTCAGTCATGAAATTTTTGGTATTGTACTGATGCTAAACAACCCTGTTCTGCCGGCTCTTTGCCTTCAGTTGCCGAAAAATGGAGAACAGAGCATCGGTCGTGGTCTTCTTCTTCGCCGCCAATGATGCTGCCGCTGTAACCTTCTCGCTGTCGGTTGGATGGGCTCTGATTTACTTTTCCTGCTCACTGCTGATGGCCGATGGAGTTGGCGGATTGCATAGACGGAGACGGCATCGGATAGGACTGATTGGGTGGTGTCGATGTCGCCGGATTTATAGCTGACACGCTAGCTCCTCACATGGCTCGTTGCTTCAGTATTTTTATCTTCGAACAACCTAACACTTCCACTGCTACCTTTTTGCACTTGCATATTCATTTAGCTTCCAAATCTTTCTTTGCATGGTGTTTTGTCATACACCCTATTTTGGGACCAACTTTAGTGGCTTAACCCAAGAAGGGAAGGGTGAATTGAGTCTATAAAAATTTCTTACTTAACCCTTGATAGATCAACTTCCCTCTTTTCGTGTGCTTGTGTGATTTGTTATGAGATAAATAATTACAAAGATAAAGTGCAAGCAAATAATTCAATCACACACAAGAGACATGATATATAGTGGTTCAGGCAACCTCCCTACTTCTCTCTTCCAAAAGCATACCCCTTGTGCCTTGGGTTCCACTGTCTCACTATAATGGAAATACAAATAATGAACCTTGCACTCTTCTAGATTCCAACTCTAAGGAGCATAATCAGATTAGTAATCGATTGCAAGACACTCTAACAATCATCTTGCTCTTCTTAATTCTAGCTCGAGGGGGCATATAAACTAATAAGTTGTTTGTGAGATACACTCCAACAAATAGACTTGTTCTTCTTGAGATTGTTCTCCTCACCAATTAAAGGAATACACAAATAAAAAGCAAATAAAGAAATTATACTTTAATGTAGTGTTTGTTGGTGAGCGTAGGAGAAGACTTTTGATCTTTGAAATGCTCTCTATGGCACAGAAAGATCTTCCCTTTGTGTTGTAGAAATTAGCCTTAAAAAGTTATGAAGGAAGTTTGAGTGCTTTGGCTTGGGTTGCTTGAGAGTAAGAAAGTTAAGGCTCAAATGGATCTTCAATAATCACAGCTTCAACTACATTGAAAGATCTTTCCAATTCTCCTTAAATGTATCTTCCAAAAATATGACCATTGGAGTTGATTTGATAGGACGAAGTGGCTTTGCAATGTTTAAATTTTTTATTGTTGGATCTGTAGGTAGTACCAGAGGTGGTTGCGGCATTCGATTGTGCTCTAGCCGATATGACAAGTAGTATGGTGAACTGAATGTGGTCAAATCTCTGGCAAAACTCCTGAACCCAAGTCTCTGTCCATTGGCAGGCAGCGTCACAGGTGGTATGCGATATTGGTTGCTCTGTAGGCATTATGTGTAGGTGGTATGGGATTGCCAAGTGATTTCTTCTCTCATTATTTCAGATGGTCTGAAGTGTGCTGCAGATCCTCTGACATATGTGGTAGGTGGTATGACATGGCGCCTCTGGTCTTTAGCTGTGGTTATAGGCAGTATCCGTAGGTGGCTTTAATTGCGGCTACCGGGTAGGTGATAGGTGCAAGCGGATATTCTATGTGAGTACGGTCCTACACTTGACTTTTCTGCACTTTGCCACTTGTGAACTTTGATAATTTTAATTTTATTTTCCATTATAAATCAAAACATAATTATCCACATGTGATTTTCACAAGTTATGTAACAAGTATATTCTATTTGAATCATTGTTATATATACTCTCAGATGGAGATTCATTCAAGTATAATTGTATATGATCCAAGACATTACAATAGGATAAACCAAGTTAAATGCATTATGATCAATATGATTTCGCCATTTCTAAGTTTACTCAAGTAGACATCTTAAGTAATTATGCTTGCACATATAATGTTCCAATAATATACTCATATTCCAAGCATATCTATCTACTTTTAAATCTTCATTAACTAAAAGCATCATTAGAATAAATCAAGTCTACAACAAGTTTTATTGTCATCAAAATCATACAGTTATACACCTAGATCTAACAATCTCTCCCTTTTTGATGATGACAAAGCTTGAAGACTTGTGACAGCTAAAGATCATGCTAATGAACTAATAACAAACTTTCCCTAACTAATTTGAATATGTAATCCTTTTTGAGTTTGATTCTTTTGACATAAAGAAAAGTCGTGACATATGATACCATTTTTCTTCCTGAGACACAAGTCATGACAACTCTTTTCTATAACAAGTCTCTTCTCCCCCTTCTTATCAGAATCAAAAAGGTCTTACAGATGGGAGAGGGGGTCTTCTCATATGAATGGGTCATATTCTCCCCTTTATATCTAAAAAGATGGGACAAGTAAGCAAATCATAAACATCATGAACATGAGATTGGAAATATTTGTTGATCCTAACCACTTTTCTTAGCTTGATTTTAGTGATGAATTTGATTAACTAGCTAAGTTTTGATGATGAAAAAACATGTGAGCAAAGTGTTAAGCTACAGACAGTTATATTTGTTGGTCACGAAGCTTTGGCAAAATATCCAAGAGGGGAGGGGTGAATTGGATACTTAAAAATTCTGTTGAACCATTTTAGGATTAAACGCCCCTATAGCAAATAATCTAATTAAACAATCAATGCACAAACAAATATGTAATGCCCCACCTTCCAAGGTGCTATTCGGGTAGTAATAGGAGAAACCATGGCCAAAGTCTCCCCTGTACTTACCCACTTTAACCTGTATATCCATTCATAATAATCCACATATACCCAGAATCATGGCCTGTATACTACATCACAACATAATCTTATCCCATCACAAACACCTACATAGGCCAGAACCTTAACCACCCTATAGCGGCAGAGTGTGGAAAAACATGTGCTCCATACTATAATAATGACATGCAAGTTATCATGATTCATACTTGCTAAATTTATATTAATTACATCACCACTACTCATAAATAACATTTTATAATACATTCTAAAATATGACAAAGATAGACAGGTTTAAATCATAAGAGGTTAACCCTCTCTTGAGCGCCAACCCCATGTTGGGCTCGGTCTTGCGACCTATTAGCTAAAACATAATAGAATACAATGAGTCCAAGGAACTCAGTAAGCAAGTAAACAATTAAATGGTAATCAGTAAAATAACATTGTGAAATAATATATCAATTTATACAAATGGAACTACTATCATAATATAACAATAACCAATCATATCATAGTCACTACTTACTCGAAGTAATTCACTCTATTATACTACTAAACACTTTTCCTATTTGTCCATTTTGTTCCACTAATCATTACAATCACTTCATCATGTTTCTCTCTAACCAATTATAACTTGCTTGCCTGTAATCAGTACCTATTATTGAGGAACCATAATTAGATAAACAAGTGGACATAGCTACTAATAAAATGGACTTGGCTGTAACCCAGTGGACACAATCACATGTTATAGATGTTTTTAGATATAAATAATCTCTTATCATTCAATCTTTCTGATTTTATTATACCTTTTTACCTCTTCAATGTACGATTAGTTTCTTCCTGTAATCCCAGTTATGAATGTGGCAAGATTCATGATGACATTATCATTGCCACCTATGATATCTCGCCTACACTGTAGCCTAGGGATTTCAGGGTAACCACCTACATCTATTGAGGTAATTGGGTGTAACCTTTAGTTATATATATTATAGGGGTTAGATCTTAATTTAGATTATACATAATGATTCTTCCACATTAAGTCCACCATACTGCTACCTTGGCAGCCATCACCCCCAAGGATGTCTAGTCTTTTTTGTAATTAGACAGGATGGGTGGTTGCCTGTCAATTTATCCACTATGCCACATCCAAGGCCCTCACACAATAGGCTAAATCTAGCCTTTTCGCTATTCTTGGTGGTCATATCGATTGTAATTAACCAAATAAATTATCTCAATGTGCACACAACTTAATGATACTTACTAATACTTTTGCTAGCATCTCCATTCAAATACATAACAAATTATGTTTCCATTGGCATCGGAATCAAATATATGCATCATAAATCTTATTCAAGTAGTCATACTTGGCAAGCATTCGAGCACAAGTTTATTCAAGACCAATTTGGCAGGCATTTAGTTCCAAACATATAACAATCTATCCTCCTGTATCATCATACATATCATTCCATCTTTAACTACACCTCAAGTACATTCTATATATCAAACAAGTTTAATTTACACAATTCATGCAAACTTATACACAACATTTGTCCAAGTTAGAATTTTATAAATTTTTATGCATCCTAAATTCATTTCATGTATTAACAACGTTCCATTACTATGTTAAATTCTTCCAAAAAGACTCAAGCACCAAATTCTAAATTAATTTCTAGGCTCCCTGTCATAGCAAATCATTGTATTAATTTCATATGGGTTAATTACTCAATAATGATCATTCGTAACACTTGTCTTAGGGTCTTTTATCTATTTCATCTGTTTCTCATTGTATTTCACACTTAAGAGTACTTAAAATGATAACATATGTAGTCATAACTAACAATATAAGAAAAATATAAAAATTTCGCAAAAGTCACTATTCATATCAAGCTGGGCACATAGGCACCCAATCTACTGGAAAAATATGTTGGGTGTAGGTTGGTTGGGCGCGCTGCTGGTCATTTTTTGCACTTTGTTCTTTCACCCTATATTTCTCTCCATTCTTCTTCTAAATGATCCCTTTATTCCATCTTCCATTAATACACATTGGGCACATACATAATATATACTTTGATGGTGCGAATGAGGAAAAATTTAACCAAAGTTATTCCAAAACATTCATTACACTTATGTGTATAATCAAACATTTAGTTTATTTCCCACACATTGATATAGGTCCATACTCAAAACCTATTCTTCATATTCTTAACAATCTCCCATTGCTAATCTAAGTTATGTATTTCCAAAACCCAATCCAATTAATATAAATTCAATTCACTTCAAAATCATACAACAATGCCTAGAATACAATCATAAAGAATATCAACTATAAATTTCAAAAGATTAAACCTACCTTCTGCCTATTTCACCTTTATTCCCCTTTTCCTACATCTTCATTTCCTTAATGATCTCACACTTATTTTATCACATGATAATACAAGTACTCTCCACCAAAATATATAATTCATACTCAAATTGTTCTTACTAACAAAATATTGTGTCTTATCATCCATTTATAGATCAATCCACCCCTATATTTACTTATGCACAACTCATAGCAACATGTTATGCTTCCTGCTTTACATAGTAGAATATCAAACAAATATCAAACATTCATGAGTTACTTTACCATTAGATCCATCAAATCATGTTCAAAAAGGATTCATATTACCCAAAATATGTAATTAAACATAGAAAATGGTAAGTATCAAAATAACTTGCTTACCTTATGCTCAACCTGTATGCTTTTCCTTTGCCTTAAATTTTGAAAATCCAAGTCTAGTTCAATGATCCACAGTCCTATGTACAAAACATATCTCCTTAGTATTTGCTCTATTTAAACTTTAGAATGCCTTATTAACTTTTACCCTAATTCCCATTTCATAATTAACCCTTTCTATGGTTTACTCCCTTCTTCATTTGAACCACGATTAAGGGGTAATTAAGGGACTAAATCAAGAGTTACTTGCACTACATCTGTCTCATGGTCATTTCATCAAACACCTAAGGTGCAAAGTTTAGATTTCATAATTTTAGTTATAGACTGGTTGGGATTTCTTCCTCCAGTTACATATACGTATGTTTTAACATGAATTCCACCTTAATTCATAATTATAACATCCTATTTACAGCTATAATATCATTTTCCCCAATTTCCAGCCTTCCAATTATATGATATTGTCTCTTGAGCCAAAATTCATAAAAATCTATCTAACATGATTGTGGTTAATCATCAATAAACATCACTTACCACACAACTTTGATTAGAATTCTCCAAATCTGAGCTATGGAGAAATTTTTCAGATTTTCCCTAAATCTCCATGGATCCAATCTGTTGAAATCTGCATTATCTTGATGTTGGGCTGCGGTTAGACCATTTGCCATAGATTTCCTAACGTTTTGGCATCAAAACTTGTAAGAACAGAGTTATTCTCAAGCAAGGGGAAGAGGAGAGAGGAGGCTTGATGTTTTTTTTGTTGGAGAAATGATGATAGAGCTTTTTAATCTCTCCCTTTTTATAGTGTGCTCCATGGTATACACAGCCACATGCACATGTAGCCCACTCATGATGTTTATCAACTATGTCTCTCATAGTATTTCCTCCCAATTCAACAAAATACACACTCCATTGATTATATCTATCATTATTCTTCCATTTTGTCAAGAAATTCCTTTCAAATTCCCAAGATTACACATGCTTCATGCATTTGTAGGTGTACAAACACTTACATCCTTTCCTATAATTTTTGGAGCCTCACATTCTACCCCCTTACAAAAAGTTTCAACCTTGAAACTTAAG
>JAYJMB010002940.1:0-14683 GCA_036873735.1 Pouteria campechiana
TACACAGCAGATGTAAACAATTGAGGAAAGAATCAATAATAATGGAAAAATCCTTTGGTCCATTCCGAAGGCGACCACTTGCGGCCATGTCGTTCCATTTGCATTTATTTCTTCCTCATCATTTCTTGAGCCCGATCTCGCGGCGGAACAGCAACTTTCATAAAGTCTTTAATTGAAATCCTATTTAGAGACAATGGGAAAGAAGTGTAAAACTTTAATTTATTTTTTACTTTTTGAATGTATATAATGTAATTTTTATATACTTTGTCTTTTTTTGGTGACTTTAATCTTATAAATTTGATTTGTATATATGTAACATATTATAAATATTTTTATGATTTGTATGTAATGTGCTCTTAGTTCGCTTGGGCTCATGCCTCGCTTATGCGCCTAGGCTCCATCACCCCTTTGCACCTTAGTATACCTTGTACCTTTAACAACCATGTTATAGCCTACAAAAAAATCAAATTAAAATAATTTTTATCTTTTTTAACTATATTATGCTAAATACTATAGTTGGATTATATTTTATAGAATCATCCAAATGAAGTCCCAGATAAGGTGTGACCACCAATTTAATTTACTTTGGTAGTGCTGCACCGAGAAGCATTTGCCAGTATGTGTTATAGCACATTTTAGCTTATCGTGCGTTAAAAATTCTTGGTTTCACCATCACCAACTCATGGCAACAAAAAAGGGTGAGTTTCTAATTTCAACACTCCAAACAAAATTATCTAATATTTAATGTTCTCTAAAAACATTTTATACCCTACAGGAAAGCCCATGATGCAATTAATTAATGCCCTTGAAAATTATAATAGAAATCTATCATTAGGGAAAAAAAGCATATTAAAATCAAGAGACAAATTAGGAGAGAGTATAAAAGAGAAGGAAATATATGGAAATTATACATGATCAATATAGAAAATAAACTAAATACAAAATAACTTAATGAAATAAGGATAAAAAGAACATAGCAATTATATAAAATAAGATAATAAATAAAAATATAGAGGTAATAACAGAAAAATAGGAATAATTTCTGAAAAATAGAATAATGATAGAAAAGAAAGATGTAAAGGGAATTCATTTCATTTTCCTGGATTGAGGTAAGTTTTATCTTTTTAATTACAAAAAACTGTATGATTTCTTTTACACCTTACTAAACAGACCACAAATGGTCTTTAATTGAAGCCTAATTACATTAATTACATGTCTCATCATTTGGATTAGATATGCTACTTCAATTCAACCATCAAATAAATGCTCACCAACTTGGTTTGATGGATAATAGACTTTTTTAGCCTTTGTTGCAATAGGTATAGAATTTCATTCCCTGTGAAACAACCAACTAAATTGATATGCCATATATTTACTCAAATTGTAAAAAGAATTGTACTTTTATCCTCGCAGTTTTCTTCTATTTCTAAGCGCTATTTCCAATTTATTTCAACTTTAATTATTTTATAACTGGTATTATTCTTATATATCTGACATCATTTATACCTTTATTTTCAACTATCTGAACACATCATAATTTCCTAAGTGCAATGATGCATTGAATCTATTTTTCTCAAGCGTGCATTTGGTAGATTAGCGCATTTGCTAAACAGCTGAAGGGTTCCTTAGTTACCTAATTTTCTTTAATGTAACATTATATGTAGCAATTTTATTTTTTATCATTGCTAAATCTTCAATCATTATTTTTTACTTTTCTATCAAAAGACTTGCTTATGTTATTTTTAACCATCATTCATTATTTATTGTTATATCTTTACATTTCAATAATATATTTTGTTTATTAAACTCTCTGTCAAATATACTATAAAAAAACACCATGAAAGCTTATAAACCTAGATTTCATCAAACTAGCACCATCGGTCAAGAAAGATTAAAATATAATATAATCAATTCATATTAAAAATTATAGAAATTAGATAATTTGATGAGCTATAATAAAGAATATTATTAATTAAAATATATAATTTAAAAATCACAATATGGTCCACTTTGTATTTAAAAAAAATTATTATCCATTTATCTAATAAATAGATGTATATTAAATGATTTATATTATGCATATAATATGATGTAAATTATTTACAATTATAAAATAATTTCAATGGTGTTTTCACCCTTCGCCACATTTTCTTTACAATAGCTCACTAATTACTTAATTTTTGTAATTTTTAATATAAATATATTAAATTATATTTTAAACTTTTTTAATGGATGCAATTATTCAAATATAATGTGTGTGACATACTTTTTACCCTTTAGAGTGCGAGTGACCCCATGACTAAGGTCATAGACAATCTGTTTATAAACAAAAGCTCCAACAATTCTTTGACATGAATTTGCTAACTTCCTCGTTAATAGATCTACCAAGATTTTTCCTACATGTACTCCCTAGGGCTAAAAATTTGACCATACATAAATACAATAATTCTTAAATATAAGATTAAAGATTTTCTTCAATGTTAAATCCAAAATTACAATCATAAATACAAGATCATACACACACGATCAAAAGCACAATCAAACATAAATTAAAGACATAAGATTTATGTGAAAAATCCTTTAACTCAGAAAGAAAAAATCATGGGAGAGAAATAATCAATTCTAAAAACAAGTTATAGAGATACCTTCAAGATGTCTCACACACATCTCATGGAATGTCACTCTCATAACCCCTTTCCCACTCTCCTTTGGAAAAACTCTAGGATCTACATGATGACTCCTATGTTTTAATCCTAGGATTCCTATAGTTAATCCTTAACCAAAACCCTAATCACTCTCATAACCCCTTTCCCACTCTTCTCTGAAAAAACTCTAGGTTCCACATGATGACTCCCATGTCTTAACCCTAGGATTCCTATAATTAATCCCTAATCGAAACCCCAGTCACTCTCATAACCCCTTTCCCACTCTTCAACGGAAAAACTCTAGGATCTACATGATGACTCCCATGTCTTAACCCTAGGATTCCGATAGTTAATTCCTAACCAAACCCCATTATATAACTGTCATAGTGGACTTTTCTATGTAGATTTCCTAGGCTTATCTCACATATGTAAGCTTACTAGACTTTTGCATAATATAAGACATAAAAAAATAATAAATTTTGACATTGATTTGGATTTTATAGATATCAAGTCAACTCCTAAAGGTTAAACTAGTGTCATCATCATTTATAAATCAATTCTTATATTTTCATCAGTTAGTTCACCATCCATCATGCTCAAAGTAGCATGATTTGCATCTTTACCTAAGATGACATACACGATCCACTATTGTGCATCCCATGGCTCTATCTCTCCTATCCTACTAGTATCTGAAGAGATCACACTCCATAACCTGAGATTAAGAAGACTACCTTTCTATGCACATCTTATCATCTTCCTTGTCTCTCCATGAAGCTTTTCTTGCGAACCTTGTTGAACCTCTGACCCATCATCACCTCTGCACACTACCTATATTGTCATCACTTGTATACTAAATTGGTTAGATTCATGTGCCTCCATGACTGTTACCCATGTTTAATGCTTAAAATCGCAACATCCTTATTAGCTTAGATGATCACATGAGTACAAGAGCTTCACCTATCTTCGTACTCATTGTCTCTCTCTATATATATGCCAAATTACACTCCACCATATACACATAAGCTCTACCAACTCTTGCATATCATACACGTGTCAAACCATATACATGCCAAATTATATGCCACCTACGTACTAGTGCAATTAACTATGCACTTATCTATGCACTCCTCCATGTACTACTTGTGCATTTGCCACCAAACCATGCTTGCATTGTTGTGTCCATTTTTCAACCTTACAATCTTAGGATTCTTAGGCTCTCTCATATCCACTATCAATCATAGTTACAAGATTCACTACCATCCACTGTTGATCATAGTCTTAGGAACACAACCATTGTCTACCATGGAATATAGGAAAATTGACCATATAATCCTCGTGCTCCCCGTGCACCATCTGCTCCTTGCACACATAGACAAATTACTAACTAATGTAGTATTTGTAGCACATCATCTGTGAAGTCCACTGCTCAACCTCAATCTAAATCATTTATGTGTACAATCAATATCAAAATAACATGATCACTCTACTGATCTACTCATGCTCAAATTTATGTTGATTCAAAGTAGATCTAACCTAATCTATCCCAATCAACCTCGATCATCGTGATCCACTTTGATCACACCTAGCGATGCGCCATCCACTCTAGCGATGCACCATCCACTTTATTTGCACTGTCCATAAACTCCATAGCACCTCCAAACATCCAAATCAAGCTCCAAGATCACTGATAATCACCTAATCACTATTGATTTGAACATATCCATCAGATCCATATCATCGAAGCAAAATTTACCCAATTTGGCCCCACCATCGTGTTCACAGTTGACATTTGGAATACTTAAATTGGATTTCCAAAATCACTGAAAATGGGTTGTGTGTGAACTTGCTTCGATGCACCACCATGTATCAAATTTAGTGTATCTTCTTCCTTCCTAGGAAGAAACCCTAATTGCCAACCTTGTTGTAGCTGTCACTGCCATTTGCACACCATCGTTGGACACTGGTTGTTAGGAGATCTAACCTGACTATTTGAATGACAACACCGTTTTGTCCACCGATAGTCAATTGTCATAGAAGATCTTTGTCGTCAGTCACCAAAAATTTAAGAAAAACCTTTGCCATCTCTGTCTTCTTCACTGCTAATGATGTAGACTGTTGCTGACGAGTCTTTCGGCAAGCAAGCTTAGCTTCTATCGCCCTCTCCGCTTGTCGCCAACACAATTGCTTCTTTATTTATGGTAGTGAAAAAATTATTTTTTGGCAAAAAATATATTGGGAAGAAAACCCAACAACCGCTGATGCTCGTCTGCTGCTGCCTCCTACCTTCTTCATCAATTCCAACAAAAAACCACTGCCGCATCTCATTTCTAAAGGCCGCATGCCCCTTTGTTTGCTGCCAGCACCATTGTCGTTTGCATGGCGAAACCCATCATCGTCTAGATCTCATCACCACCATTCACCTATGCTGGCCATGTTGCCACTATTCCAAATCTGGTCATTGCATATCAACAACCCTTAGAGTCTGTCTAATCAATGTCATTGACCATCATTGACTGCTTTCTATAAAGCTGCAATCATTGCATAACCAACAAATCAAATCAGATTGTTCTGCCTTCAATCCATCATCTAATCAGCACACTAGTAGATGCATGTAGATTTGTTGAAACCGTCCGATCAGTACTACCATGCCGCCCGATCACTGCTCACCTTTTTTTTCTTTTTCAATCTTGCCTCTCCATTAATCTATTGTTGTTTGCAACTTGCACAATCTGTCTTTCAATCTGACAACCATTATTGCCCTGCTTGATGACCTCCATGGTCTTGCCTTTAATCTCCCTTGATCATCAATCCAAATTTAACAATCCACACCACTTGCTGCGAAACCTCTGATGCCAATTCCAGAATTACAATTATAAATATAAGATTATATGCATACAATCAAAGGCATACTCAAACATAAATCAAAGACACAAGATTAGTGTGAAAAATCTTTCAACCTACAAGGAAAAACCCATGGGAGAGAGATAATCAATTTATTATGAAACCAGGTTATAAAGATACACTCAATATGTTTCATACACATCTCATGGAATGTTACTCTTATAACCCCTTTCTAACTTTCCTCCAAAAAAATCCTATGATTTCTATAATGACTCTCTTATCTCAACCCTAGAATTCCTCCATTGAATCTCTAACCGAAACCCTACTATATAGCTGTCATAGTGGACTTTTTTATATGAACTCTCTACGTTGATCTCACATACGCATGCCTATTAGACTTTTGTATAATGCAAGAAACAAAAAACTAACAATTTCAATCTACTTCCTAGATTCATTGCCTATGTATATTCAATCAATTAGAGTTTAGGCCTCAGGCCATATGAGACAAGAATACTTGTGCGAGGAGAATCTTTTGATGCCCAACTATTAATGCCAAATTTTTATAGTGGCTAGGGATTTGCTTAATATATGAAAATTTCATTTTGACTTGACACTTGTGTGGGCTTTATCATTAAAACAATAATATCCCATGTAGAAAGTAGATAATGATTTAAAATTGATATTGCAAGTGTTAAAATCACTAAACATATGGTGTAGTTACTCATGTATGTTAGGAGAAACATTTTAGATGAAATACATATCTAGCCATTATCTTTTGGGTTACGAAATTTCTTAGAAAATTTCAATGTACCTACATGTCTACCTAAAAATTTCTACTATTATGGCTCACCTAAATTTCAAAATAAATTAAATTTTAAAATAGTGATTAAATGTATAGAGACAAATGCAATGGTTGCATGGCATCAAATTAAAAAAAATAGGATAACCTCAAAATACAATGGTAATGCAAGATCCTGGTGCCTATGGGCAACATTTTCATTGATGTATAATCTTATTTTTTACTATTATTTCTTTGTGTGTTTTGATTTTATTCACTTTTGGAGTAATACAATTCTCGTACTTTTCTCTCTCAATCCCTTTCTATCTATTTTCTTTTCCTTATTTGTAATAACTGTATGAAAGTAACTTCACCGATTAGTAAATTTTGGCATGTCGGCAAGGCTTAAAGTCAATAATGGCAACAGATGAGGTGGTGTACAGTGCGATATGTGGAAGCTAAATTTTGGCATGGCAGTAACAAGCTCTCTATATGTAGATGTTGTGTGCTTGTGAGAATTTTAAAAAGGGAAAGAGAGCGAGGGATGTTGGAGGTTGAAAGTTGTTACCATTGGGAGGAAGAAATTCCTTTTTAAGCCTTTGTGGTTTATTGTATCAAGTAAGTAGGGAGATGATTATATATTACTTATTTTACTGTCAAGTTAAAGATTTGGATTATAGATTTAAGAAGGTTTAATGCATGTAAATGAAAGTCAATTTTCATCTATTTTGTCGTTCGATTTTCTGATTCATATATACATATACAAATACATATATATATGGATATTAGAAATGTTAATTATTGTGAATATATATGATGATGGTAATAAATTTGAATCATTGAATACTTTCCTTATATATGTGTTTATATTGCATAATAATCTCAGGGACTTTGGATGAAAAAATCTCTCTTTATTTAAGGGTGATTTTGTGCCATTGAAAAGAAAATGTCATTAGATTTTCATGTATTTGAAACAACTAAATATCACATGTACGTCTTGAAATGACCCTTTCATAGTGTAGAACATATTTTATGGTTCAGATTCATGAAATATTGTATATATTGGGTTTTATGAAGAAAATAGAATTTGAAAAACAGAAGTAAAAAGGACGTTGGACGATTGCATGAACAATGTCCGTCCCATTTCAGATGGGTGATTTTCATTAATCCACGTATGATGCTGTGTATAATTTTTGAGAAATCTGAACCATTGAATATTTTCCTTGCATTGGAATTTACATACGATAGTGATATATGGGTTAAATGATCTTATTTGGATAATGAAAATTGATAATTTTTAGAATATAAAAATATCACCAATTTTAGTATTTTTGGCCTTTGATCTGTATGTGGACCCCACTGAATGCTTAGTGAATGTGGTGTTATTATATGACATGAATTTTCATAAATCTAGAAAATTAAAAATGTGAGAAAAAAAATAAGATTTTATGAAAATTTGGCCATTTATCACATGGGATGCACATCCCTGGCAGTAAAACTGCTTGGAAATTTCAGTCAGGCCCAGATGTTGGTAGAGCCCAGTGCAACTGCCAAGCCCAAGTGAGCGAGCTCGATAGCAATTTAGGTGTGCCGGCGAAGTCACTTGATCATCGGTCCTGCGAGTGCGATTAGATGGCCAGAAGTATTTTTCATGTTTTGGGACCCTACGATCTTCGATTTGGATAATTAAATAGTTAATTTTAGGATTTTTGAACATTTTGAACCTAATAAAAGGGTGTCAAATTTTAAAATAATGACTAGATCACATATTTTTATTGAGAAGTTGTGAAAAAAGGGGAATTATTAATGTAAATTGATATGTGGTCCACTGATCTAGACTGGTTATGGTCTAAGATTGATTTTTATGATAATTTCCTAGTAAATTATCTATATTAGGATATATCACTATGTCATTTACACTGCCAGTTGAGCTTACTGGTAGAACAGCCCGATAATTGGGTTGGCTCGGGTGGCCTGGGGTACAGGAGTGAGGCATATGATGTTGTTAGTGGCACTACAAATTGAGCATCGGTGGAACTGCCCTATGAGTGGGTTGGCTTGGGTGGCTTGGAGCCAAGGGAGACCAGTTGAACTTGCCGGCGGAGCTACCTTACTTCTGGGCTTGCCCTTATGGTCTAATTGATAGAGAAAATTATCACATTGCCAATAGGGTTTTCTTCTTAGACCGGCCTGGGATGAGACATGTATAGATGATTATATAGGATATGGAATTTTATGATGCATATGTTGATTTTCTCTACCCTGCTTATTGAGTTTATGACTCACCTCTTCATTATTTTATTTTTCTCTTAGAGAATTTTGCACAAGGAGCGGAATAGTTTGTGTACAAGAGGTAGATAATGCTGGATATCTAGTGTTCCAGCATTCCAATGAATGTTAAATACATTATAAATAGTGTTCTGGAAAACTTGTATTTTGTGGGTTTGGCATCTATGATTATTATGTAATAACTTTTTTTTAATTTTGAGCCTATTTTGGTTACTTTTATTGTTATATTTCATCTTTTATGCGATAGATCTTGGGGTAGTCAACCCTGGATTTGATAATGACGTGTAATTATGCTATTTTGGGTTTGGGTCATGACACCAACCAGATAGTCTTAGATTGAAAGTTGGACCATCTTTCTAGTCCTTATTCCCCGCTAAATGGCAAAACAAAAAAAAAATCATAATCACAACTGATTAAGACAACCCGAGTATAGAATTACGAGGTGTGTGTGTGTGGACTCGTTGCATCACTTAATCACCTTTTGTTTATTTGGAGGACACGCATGACATGATATAGTTCTTGGCATAGTGCTCAAATCAATGACCATAGGAAAGGTCCAAAATTGTGTTGGACTCTGGAATATACCTAAGTGGGATTGGAAAAGATAGGGAAAAAAAGTAAAAAACAAAAGTTTATGGCAAATAAGAGAAGATAATATTACCTATCCAAATGAATAAAATGGAAAAAACAAGATTGATCATTATAAAGATAAAGATTGAAGATTACAAATTCAATTAATGGTGAAAAAATAAGATTATTGATGATAAATACTGTATTACACTGTATAAGAAACTTCTTCCCCTTTTCCAGGTATCCAAACACACAAAGAAATTAATTATAATGAGTAATAATCTGCTAGGAGCAGAAATCCCAATGCTATCCTTTTATTTTGGGTTGGCTATGATAATGTTATCAAATTTCAACTAGCTTTCATATTTATCATTATATATTTAGTTATGATATATAAATTTTTTCTTAATTTAAAAAGCTGTACACCATGCTTCAAACAATACAGCGGTTGGGAAGTGGGAGTTGGATATGTTCATACTTTTGCACCTTCATTTTTTAATAGGGTAAACAATGAAGAGCTTTATCTTATCCTTATCCACCACAATTTTCCTAATTGTAAACTAAAATAAGCTATAAAAATAGAAACTCTTCATATACATATGAATTTATTATGGATGTATTTGGATGAAAAAAGTATTTAAAATACACACATTTTACACTCCTTTCAAAGTAATATGACATTATAACTACTTTTAGAATCTATTTTGACTTGTAATAGGAATGACATGTAATGTAAGGGGTTATAATAGTTGCCACCTTATATGCCTTTTTATAATGATATGACTTCCTTATTATCATTATCAACCTTAGGATCTCTTTTTATTATTGACTATATTTTTAATTATTTTCTTTCAACTTTATATTAAAAAAATTATTTTACTTATATTAACACCTATTGCACTTTTCTATTACACAACCTTCTTATAACACTCCATCCAAATAAATCTTCAATAACCTTTTTTCTTCATTACTTATATTTTTAATTACTATTCTTTATTTTATCTAAAAGTCTATTATTCGACATCATCCCTGATTTTTTTGATATTAACATATATTTTAAATACATTCTCTTTTGAATATACCCTATTCAAACAAATATTTTCATATATTTTAAATACATTCTCTATTAAACATACCCTATTCAAACAAATGGGAAAAATATTTTTTAATCAATTTCCATCCTACCAAAGAGTAAGTAGATATCTATTTATGTTAATCTTTTACTTATAAGAGATTCCATTAAATTTTTGATAATTTAAATACACATAAAATTTTAAATAATCTTTTAGTTTTTGCATATAATGCAATATTGTTTAATAGTTATTAAGTTTTCCATCAAAATATTATCTTCATTAAATAAATGGTTTTGAAATGCAGATAATAATTTGAATCTAATCACAAAGCCCAAACCTTAAAAGGGGCTTACAGATTTAATCATTAACCTAGTGAAAACCAAGGCACTTGCACCATCATGCACAAACAAACAGCTAAACATAACTAATATGGATTGTTCAATCATGTTTATGTCTTAGAAGGACTAAAATGGGACCCACCTTGGATCCAAAAAGTCTCCCATTTCTGATTATAAGACTCCATTGTTGATGGTTTTTTGAGAATTGGATTCCCCATGAGACAAGCATAGGCAAGTTGGCAATGGTCTACAACCTTTTAGTTCAAGATGCAATACACCCAATTTCAAGATGAGGTGTTAGAATATGCTTCATATATATTATTGCTTATCTTGATAATAAAAATTCATTTTTATAGCTTTTTAAATTGGATCATCATCCGGTCCTTCCAATAATCTTTTGGTTATGAGCCTATCATTTTAATTTGATTAAATCCAAGCTAACCATTGTATTGACAGTAGATTTTGTTAGAGTTTAGATGTAAACCTAGAATTTAGATGCAAACCAAAATCACTCAAGATCCTTCATGTCAAATCATTAAGAGAGATTAAGAAAGAGGAAGCGTACCTGAATTCATGGGAGAGAGATGATCTTGATTATGGATCTTCCAACCTTATACATATTCGCTTAGAAAAGGGTTTCTTATGGTATCTTTCTGATGATGGGATTTTAAAAAGAAAGTGGAGAAGATTAGTATGAATCAGGAACTATAACCCTACATATATAGGAACTGCATAATAGTAAGTGGATCCACAATTATGAAATTTGTACTAATATGCTCAATAGACATTTTTACCACTCTGACCTATTTCTTTAATAGCTAGGAATTTAACTAATTGTCACAAAATAACTTTAATGGTCTTTTAATACCTTTCACAATTCGCAGCCTGGTGACAAAATTTCATAGTCATACTCTATGGTTAGATGCCTCAAATATGACATCCAACATGATCCAAATGAGAATATCTAATGATCTCTAATTGGTCTAATTTCCCATATGTGAACATGTAATCATTTGTTCTCTGCAAATATCGCATAACTTGTTTGACTGCTCTTTAGTGATCCATCCTAGGATTACTTAAATATTTGCCCATCATTCAAATAATGTATGCTATATCCAGACATGTACAAACCTGAGCATAGAGTAGACTCCCGATAGTTGATGCATAGGGAATCTTTTGTATTTCTTTTAACTTCAACGTCTCCATTAGGACATGATTTGAGAGTAAATTTGTCTCTCTTAGCAATAGGGTGGTCACCTGATTTATAAAATTACAAAAATATACTTACTCCCACTGAACTTGTGATATACACAATCATCAACCAAATTCATCTCAGAGCCAAATGAGATGATTACTTGATGAAACTTGAAATACCATTATTGAGATGCTTGCTTGAGTGCAGAGATGGATTTATTGAGTTTGTAAACCATATAAATATTTCATCAATGTCGCCATTTGAAAACATTTTCTTTACATCCATCTAACATAACTCAAGGTCAAAATGTACAACAAGTGTCATGATTGTTTTGAAAGAGTTCTCGAGGTTGTTGAGTTTGTACTTTAGAAATAATTACTTTATTTTATATGGAGATTTGTTCAACATTGTCTTGAAGTTCTGAACTTGCTTCTTGATCAATATCAGGAAGAAAAGCTTGATCATTGTCAAAAGCAATTGTAGGAACAAAAATAGATTCCTCTTCAAAGACAATCTTAACCTTATTTCTTCCCCCAAACTCAATATCCTCAAAGAACATTATAGTTCCTATCTCAAAAAATGAATTTATTTGTGGGATCATGAGCGAAATTGTCATTGGTTAATTTGTGTTTCGCATGCAAGGTTTCATTGAATGATGTAATTGTATTAAGCAAATATAAGTTATTATATAAAGATAAAAAACTAGTACAAAACAATATTTGAATTCAAGAAAGACTAAACTAACTATTTTCAAATGAACAATAATAACAAAATTTGTTCAATGCTGAAATAAAAGCCAAATTTTGTCTAAATGACAATATAACATAAGTGTCTTTCAAATCTAAATAAAATCTAGTCTTCAATAATAACATAAAATTTCATATAGCCTTGACTTCCACTGATTTGCCATCACCCACATGATAAATCTTTTAGCATCAATTGGCTTTCGGTAGCTTAGGTAACCCTGCATAGACACACTTATATGAGTAGTAGCACAAAAATCTATTCACCAAGTGTGTTTTAATACTAAAGCTAAATTATCCTCAAAATAGACTAAAGTGAGAAGTTATTTGGGTAGTCCTCAAATGGAATGTTGATGTGACTCTCAAGATAATCCAGCCTTGAATCTTGCAAGACTAGAATGAAAGGTCAGAGAACACCAGGGATGTTCCTAACATGAACTCTCGGATGCTCAAGTCAGTAAGGGGCTATTTTAGAGAGGATGAGATGATAGTGAAAGCTTGTATTTCAAAGCACATATCTAAGTATATTTATAGTTGAGCATGAGAGGGTAACTAGGGTGTGTACGTAGCCTGTATATAAGTAGGATGAGGATCCTTGCTTAGAGAAGGATCTCAGAAGGATATGCATTTGAGTCCTGGTCTCATAGAACTGCGTAGTATCTGGAAAAGGTATCCTATTAGGGTTGGAATCTGAAGTAGCATGGTGCAAGCTAGATATTCGGGTATTTGTATTAGGATTCCCTAACACTAGTCTCCATGGGAGGATGTAGGCGGAGCCTGTCTTCTCAATTGATCGATTCTTGGTGCACGTCTTTAATGTCACTTTGTTCTTTAGTGCTTGTGTACACTTCTATTGAACATGCTCATTTTATTGTAGGTCCCGTCCATTGAATTGCTTTGAGAGATTCGGAATGTTGATGACCGATTCTGCTCCAAGGAGAGTTTTCGTCAACTGGGACCCTCTTGGGGACCTATACAGTTTAGGCTCGATTATGCTCTGAGGAATTTGATGAGCTCTTGGGCCGGTTCCACAAAAAAAGGAATGCTACAGCAGATCCACGTGACTCTGGCTCGGTTCTGCTCTGAAGGACCCATGGGCTTTTACACTAGTTCCATAAACGGGAATGCTACAGCGGATTCACATACTTTGGCTTGGTTTTGCTCTGAAGGACCCACGAGCTCTTGCACTAGTTTTGTAAACGGTAATGCTTCGGCGGATTTAGAAGGCTTAAACTTGGCATGTCCTTTCGCGCCTTTTTAGTATTTTGAAATCTATCAGTGATTACTTCATGACAACTTTTATCGGTACGGGCTTAACTCTTCGTTACCACTACCAGTCCACGTGTATTAAGCTGGCAGCTTTATCGATGTGGGCTCGACTCTTCATTACCACTACCCATCCACGTGTACAAGGCTTTAAATGTGGGGGGACGGGAATGTGGCGCTAGTTTTCAGTTTTCACGAAGTCCTAGGTTGGCAATTCTGGTAAGCACGGAACCCTTAGCCGATTTTGTGAGAAAGTGTCTATAAACTACCATCTAAGGCAAAGTAGCTTGCTAGGGTGGAGGTAAAAACTGTTGGGTGGGAGGAGTTTTTGTTGCAGGAGACTAACATTTTGAGAGAGCAGTATGCTTGGAGATTTCTCAGATCCCCTAATTGTGCTTGGAGCAGCTCACCGCAGAGCCAAAGTGCTAGGAGGTGCTGCTGGAGCAGATGGAGGACTGTTTTAGGCGGGCCTTCAACTCTTGTAAGAAAAATAGCTAGGAAACTCCTTGGGATCAATTTAGAGGATGTACAACCAAACGGGGAGGATTTATAAATGTACTCATTTATTAAACGAAAATATATAAATGAAAAGTTATATTTTCTCTTTCTCTGGTAATGTGCCAAAAAACTTATGAAGTACTTGTGAATGAAATCACTCTGATTTTCTTATTTGTGTCTTCCAAAGTTTACCTGCGGGGAAGGCAGTTACTTTGGAGGTTCACATTTTTAGTCGAGGAGTCAAAGTGCTTTAGTTTCTTATTTAGCCATTCCTCTTGGTTGGGCCATGACGGGACTAAGAACTCCTCCTGAATGGGTCATAGCAGGACTAGGAACTTGTCACGCCCTGGCCTCCCACCTTGGTATTGTTCGCTTTGGGCCGCAGCCCGCACGGTTTTGTCCTCTGGGACTATCCCCTCGGGGCCTCCCCAAAAGGCACCTCGATGG
>JAYJMB010002941.1:0-14682 GCA_036873735.1 Pouteria campechiana
ATTTAGGAATCAAATAGGTGCAAAAGATGAAGTATTAGGAGAATAAAATATGACATTTTGCATTCTCATCAATGCATTTTGGAGACCCAAAAGATAAAACACACTCTCTCGGAATGAATCTGTGTTGTCTTTGGGATCGCCGAACACATTGCGATGACTTGATATTTAAGAAATCATCTCAAGTCAATGAGCAAATAGGGTGACATGGTTCTAGGCTGGGTTACTAGAAACTGGGTCAACCTAAAGGACTAGTTTTTGGATCCGATTAGTTTGTCCCTGGTGGAATCAAGACCGAGTGATTTCTTTTGTTTAGATTGTAAGAAACCATAGAGATAGCGGGAGTTTTGTGACTCAATTAGTTTATCCCGGAAGGACTCAAAACCGGGTGATCTCTATTGTGTTTAGACCTAAAAGAGCTTAGAAGAAAATAGGTGCTAGGTTTGGTTCAGCTGTCTCTCATTGCCCATGAGAAGCTTAAGAAGAGTGGGTTAGGTTGACTGGGTTTGGCTGATTTGATAAATGATTTCTGCTAAAGTTTGACTCAATGAGTCATAGCTCGGTGACTCGGTCCCAAATTTAAGCTTTTGAACAAGTTGGCAGAAGTGGTATTTGCTAAGATTTGACTTGGTGAGTCATGACTTGGTGACCCTGTCCTACACTTAAGCTTTTGAACGAGTTGATAAAAGTTGTGTTTGTAAGGTTTGACTCGGTGAGTCATGACTCAGTGACTTGGTGACTCGGTCTTAGACTTAGGCTTTTGAACGAGTTAGTAGAAATAGTGTTTGCTAAGGTTTGACTCAGTGGCTCATGACTCAATGACTTGGGGAGTTATGACTCGGTGAGTTGGTCCTAGACTTAGGCTCTTGAATGAGTTGATTAATAGTGTTTTCCAATATCCCATAGAAAATTGGATTTCTTAGCACTAATGACAGCAATTAGTGCTAATTAGCACTAAATTATACTTTGAGTTAATTTAGCTTAATCATGATTAGCACTAATGATAATAATTAGTACTAAATGATAGTTCTCAATTGATTTAAGATAATGTCATTAGTTCCCTAATTTAAGGGGCACTTACAGGGTAACTCTGCCATTTATGGAGTTTCATTAGGATCTAAATAGGTTTTAATGTCTTTAAATACTTAATCCAACATTATCCTATTGTTCACTAATCATATGGGACTCATTATTACCACAGCATGGGTGGGACCCACGGTGTACCATGGTAGGGCCATAGTAGAGTGCCTTTAGGCACTATAGAAATTATGAGTGGCCAAAAGCCACTCATGTCAAGGGAGACACTTACCTCTTGAAGACTCCTCTAAGCTCCTTCTCCAAATTCTATCTTTTCAAGGCTAAGAGAGGAGGTTTTTATATTTTTCTAGCCTCTAGTGGCAATTTAGGAATTTGGAAAGTATGGGTTGGTGCACCTGTAGGGGCATTTTGGGCATTTTTGCAAATTATGCCTTCGTTGCACTTATAGGGGCATTTTAGGCATTTTGAGAAATTGGAGCCTAACTCCCACATCTTGGAGAGGGCTTGACTCCTATGTCCTGGGAGTGGGCTTGACTCCCATGTAATGGGATAAGCTTGACTACCATGTCCTGGAGAATGCTTGACTCCCATGCCTTGGAGGAAGCTTGACTCCCACGTCCTAGGGAAGGCTTGACTCCCACGCATTGGAGGAAGCTTTACTCCTAAGCCTTGGGATGAGCTTAACTCCCACATCCTAGGAGAAGGCTTGACTCCCACGCCTTGCAGGAAGCTTGACTCCCATGCCTTGAGAGGAGCTTGACTCTTATGCTTTGAGAGGAGCTTGACTCTCACGTCCTAGAGAAGGCTTGAATCCCACACCATGGAGGAAGCTTAAGTCGCAGGCCTTGGGATGAGCTTGACTCCCGGGTCTTGGGAGAAGGCTTGACTACCATATCTTGGAGAAGGCTAGACTCCCATGTCTTGGAGGAAGCTTGACTCCCATGCCTTGGAAGAAGCTTGACTCCCACGCCAGAGGAGAAGCTTGACTCCCACGTCCTAGAGAGGACTTGACTCTCATGCCTTGGAGGAAGCTTGACTCCCATGCCTGAGGAGAAGTTTGATTCCCACATCCTAGAGAGGGACTGACTCCCACGCCTTGGAGGAAGCTTGCTCTCATGCCCCAGGAGAAGCTTGACTCCCACATCCTAGAGAGGGCTTGACTCCTACGTCCTAGAAGAGGGCTAGACTCCCACGTTTTGGGATAAGCATGACTCCCACATCCTAGAGAAGACTTGACTCTCATGCCGTGGGAGAAGCTTGACTCCCACATCTTGAAGGGAGCTTGACTCCCACACCAGGGGCATTTTTGGAATTCTTACACATTCGGCTAACCCCAAGTATTAAAATAATGTGGATTACCAAAATCCAATCTATAAAGTTTGATTAATTGCTTACTACATCAGCAACAACCTCAAATGATCACCCCATTGGCTGATTTGTTGATTGCACGGAGAAGTCACTACCTCAACTCCATGGCACGTTAGCATGTCAGAGACACTTGCCCATCTGCTTGACTGTGCATCACGTCGTTTGCGCAAAGAGGCTTCTAGAACAGCTGCACTCGTGCCATCTTCTCTGCACAACATGTCAAAGACATTTGCCTACATGGCATGTCAGCTCATGTTCATGATTACCAAGCGTAAGTTTGCCAAGGCATCGATGCTGCAGAAGAGGTCAACTGCATGACAAAATCTTGCTGATTAAACTGCGCGCCAAATCAACAGGTAGAACTCATTTCTTTACTGAGCGGCACATTAGCAACGATGCTAAATGCAAAAACTTCTCTATTGCATGCCACTATCCACTATGCTAGCAAAGCCTATGGGAAATGTAACTCATCTGCGCGGCACATCAGTAAGTCGAAGACACTTGCCTATCTACTTGACTGCGTAGTGGACCATCTCCCCAAACTTGTGATTGCTACTTACAGGCCTAGCAAGTCACAGTAAGCTGAAGGCATCTGTCCATCCATGTCATTGCTTGGGTCCCATCACTTTGATATGTGATCTTTGTGTTAAAAATGGCTGGTTGAATCATGCCGTGGGCCCATGCCCATCATTATGGCCAGCGAACTAGCTTTTTTCACCTCTCTCTCCTTTCTACTATGCAACTCCTCCAGATCCTCCTCGAAGAAGATTATCCAGGCAGTTTGAGAGATTGTGGTCATGGGAGATCCGACTGTCATTAGGGGAGCAATGGTTATTTGTGAATCTATAGCCTTCCTCTCTACCGATGATGCTGCTAGTTGCGTGAAGCTACCGATGAACACGAGCTGGCATTGCCATTTTTTTGGCTGTCGAGCAGAACCAACATGGATCCGCTTTCCTCGCTTGCCGTCAATGATGCTAATGAGGTTGCTGCCTTCGTTTTTCAACAGAGTGGGAAGAAGAACACTGTTGCTGCTCATTTGGATTCCCATTGGTGAGCATCGTCCATCTGATTTTTTGTGGCTCAACACAGTCATAATCTTCTTTGCTAACATTTTTAATGGATGCCTCAAAATAGGAGTAACATTGCAAACCTATTTGGTAGCATCAGGAGCATGTTCCAGGGGATCTTGACTTGCTGGAAGAAGGCAAATAACCCAAAATTCCAACTTCGAAAGCATCCAAATAGATACTTTGTACTCAGATGACTCAGAGGAGGATATGAGTAGCCCCTTCTGGAATGTTTAATTTTGTTGCGTCATATCATTGGAGCAGCCGCAAATGGCAGTGAAGGGCCAGCATGGCTGAGGGTCATGTCTCGCTTCTCTCTCCTCCTTTTAATGAAGGAATGGCCGTACACTTTGAATATCATAGTAATGTTCGCATTTATATTATATATAATAGCCATTGATCATATCTGTCATAGCAGTGTTTTCACATGCCATTTGAATCCTTCATCATTGTTCTCCTTGCTGTCGAGCGAAACCAGTCTGGATCTCCTGTACTAGCTCACCATCGTTGTTTGACCATCGGACAGTCAATCGACGCTAACCATGAAGTCTCCGCCGATGTCTTGATCTCCATCGTCTTTTCGCCGCATCAAATATCTACTCCAGTTCACTGAAAAAGTTGAAGAAATGTTGAAAAGCACATCAACTTCGACTGCAAGTTGCTGTTGTTTTATTATACTGCCACCGTTCGTTGAGTGATCTACTCCAATCATAACGTCTTCACCAATGTCCTAATGTTTCATAACTCTTCACCGCACTAGATCTTTGTTTTCATTTGCCAAAAAATTTAGGACAAAGCCACTATCGCGCCTTCTTCCTTGTTGCTGGTGACGCTGCCACCAAAGCATCCTTGTTGCCAAGTGGATGCAAGCTGCCAGCGTAGCTTCCTTGCTGCCAAGTGAAATTGGCCTAGGTTCGCCCTCATCACTTACCACTGACGAAGTCATTGCTTTTGATTTCTGGTAGGGTGGACAAAAAACCCACTCTCGCTAGTCGTCTCCAAGGCCCGCTCATGACGTTGCCTCCTCCATCTAACCTCCTAGCTGCCACCAATTTCTAGTCATCCATTGCTCCAGGTTTGGTTGCTGATGTAATCAACATACTCCATATGACGTGCTGGTCATCCTACTAATCAGCGTCTTAAAAATCTGTTGCTGCAAATCAAGCTCGCATGCATCAATCTACCAATTATAGCATATCAATCTACTATCTCTGGCAGGAGATAAATCCCCTTGGTTGCATGGCACGTCAGCACGAGACTCGTTTCTCTTGTTGCATGGCACATCAGCATGAGACCCATTTCTCTTGGTTGCATGGCATGTTAACACAAGACACACTTCTATTTGACTTGGCTGCATGGTTTTGGGAGCTCCAAACCTGGTGGAAGCTTGGTTGTGCTGGAAAAGCAAATTTCAGCCGTAGTTTCATACCTCAACAAAGGCGCCCCCCCCCCCCCCCTTCCCCCGACAATTATTAGCTTGGTGGGATTTCTGGCTACAACGTTTCTATTGATTTCCTGATTAGGAAAACCCATCGAAAGTTTTTCTATTCTATTTCCATTTTTGGATGTATTTTTTGAATTAAAGTTGCTATAAACAACCTTCTCTTCTATATAAACGTGTCTCCCCTCTCTATTTCCCCACCAAAATAGAGAAGTCTTTGGTGTTGTGGGCAACAACGATTTTTTGACCATTTAGATGAGTTCTTTCAAGAACATAATTTTTTTTTCTTTCCAACTTCCGTTGGAATAAAAGAGAAGGCCATTGCCGAAGAACTCAACTCATCATTCCTTTCGCTGTTATCATTGTTGGAAATCACATCTCTTAATGGATTTTTGTATCTGGTTATTTGAGGAAAGGGTGAGCTTTGCAAAAACTCATTATCCATGGTTTTTTTATGAATATTTAAATGCCCATGTGTTTTCTTGAAATTCCCTCTACAAGAACAACCCCATTTTCTGTTCATCTAGTTGGAGAAGAATAATTTGGCTTCGCACATAAGTAGTCAGCTAGAAAACACTCAACATGTGGGCTACTAATGTATCTAGCAAGCACAAGAAAAGAGGCCTAGGCGTGCATCTACTTGCAGGCCTCGACACTGTCACTGGTGGGCTATTGACGCACGACCCAAGTCGAACCTGCTTAGTGGGCTACGATTTGGCGTGGCCTGTGAATGTTTTTTGATGGGCTCACAAAAAGAAGCCTAACGTGCATTGGCTTGCAGGCTCAAACGTTACCTCTGGCAGACTGTGGATGCGTGGCCCAAGTCACTGGCAGGCTCGTAGGTTGGCCAACGTTGTTGGCTTAATGTTTTGCCAATTTTAGTGGGCTAGATATGGGATAGCCCACTTGTTTGGGCTTGAGATGTTTGAAATGGGGTTGCACTTTATGACTTGAGTGCTTGAAATTACCTTTATTTGCCACTTAAGTGAACATTATGACATTTAATTTGTCATTTAAGTTTAATCCTCTCCATTAAACCCAAAAGTGAGAATGGTTTGTTTTAGCATTGAGTCCCAAAGATTGACAACCTGTGAATTGCATCATAGCTATCATACCATTATCATTGTATTTCAAGATGACTTTGACATTCATTGAAGTAACATGCACTTTTAGTCCGCCTTTAATAATCTTAAGCATTTGGAATTTTAGTCTAACATTCCAACACCTTAGATTAGACATTTGAATCACTTGGAATGTGATATAACATTATCTTACTTAATTTTGGAAAAGCCCCAAAATCATGGGTTTTATTAGAAAAATCCCTAATAAATGGGTTTTGTTGTGGAAAGCCCAAAATTCATTGATTTTGCTGCATTCGACTTTCTTTGCTCTTTCTTCATGTTATCACGCATTCCTTTGTAATTCAAATGAGGAATTTACTAACACATTTTGCTCTTCCTTGGGATTTTTTTGATAGGTATGGAGCCCAACATTAGAGAAGCATCTTCCTTCCCTATCGATTCAATTGATTATGTGGACTTCGATGATTCTCCCATTAGGGTTGATAAGTCCAGCCATGTCCCTTGTGATGCTAGCCCAGCCTCTATGGGAGAGCATAATGCGGATGGTCGTTCGGATGATATTGGAACATCAGCACATTCTGCAATTGGCATATCTGAAGCAATTCCTTTGTCTGATACCACCCTTGGACAAGGTGTAGGAGTTTCAAAAGATAATGTGAAGGAAGGAGAGTACTCAGTACCCCACTACAGTATAAAAAAGTTCTTGTTATATCACAGTGCCAGAGGGAAGTTCCTGTTGCGTCACAGCGCCCAAAGGAAGGTTTTGTTTTGCCACAATATCCATTATAGTATAAGCAACAGAAGTAGAAGCGGGGTAGTGACTCTCAACTTCAAAGTGTTATCCATTATTATCAGGTGAAAGAGTCCGATAAAGGACATTTCATCTGGTTAAATGCAGAGATTTTTTGACAAAAGCTCCCTGACTTTGAAAGCGACAAACAAGGTCATGCCCTCATGTGGTATCTTTCCATGAGGAACATGAAAAATCAAAAATGTCCTTTCACTCTCCATTCCCAACCATCTTTTGTTCATAGAAAAGATGTGTAGAGTGGTTAGCCATTGCCCTCCGTGTATTGTGTGATATTTATCGAGTTCTAGGCGACATGGTCTTACATCACTCGGGACCAGTCCTATGCAAAACCTACTTCCTAGCACATTTTTTCATGGCTTGGCTGGGAGTTTACTTCCCTTGAATTTATGGGGTGCAATCGCCAACACAATTGCCAGGCAGGGCTCTTTTGTTGGGGAGGTTCATGACTGACATTTTTAGAACCATTTCATTTTGTAAAGTGACTAATCGCCTGTTGAGGTTGCATAAATTCTCCCAAGAAATATTTTTGTTTGCTTTAATCAGCGATCCTATGGGATTCGAGCTGAAGGGCAAAGATAGTAGTTTTGGAAAGCTTAATGAGTATGTAATTTTCTTACAAAGTTGCTTACTTCCTCTTTGGGATAGCTCTAAGTTTTGAGTAGAGCTATATTTTCCATATCAGTTTGCCAATCAATTTGGCAATTACCAGGAAATGCCTGGTCATGTCATGAAAATATCAAAGTAGGAGCGTGAAATAAAAAATGGGCCCATCTTGGTTGTATCCATTATTATTCCATTTTACTGCTACATTTTGTGATTATGATGTCTTCTTCCCTTGTCCAACCCAAAGAGTTCACATATCCAAGGAGTATGCTTGGTGCTATAGTACCAATGGGGGTAAAATCAACAGCCTCCAAATTATGGTGCGTTAGCTTACCGTCCGTTGATATCTTCTTTTGTACTTGACATGCTTGAGGATATCTTCTTAGGGATACAACAAGCTATGGATTTTGAGAGATCGGCTACTTTTTCATAATACATGTTGTGGTTAATGATTGTCATTCCTGACAAAATATTCCATACAAGTGGTGGGGCTTTGGTCAACAAATATACCCCATAGGTGAAGATATCTAGATGGAGTGAGTAACTCCTAAACCAATAACTCCTAAGCCAACTCCTTATTTCTCTCCAGCTTATGTTGAGCAAATTGTACCAATCAACATGCCTCTTTTAAGGAAGAAATTGACTAAAGTAGAAGCTGATGTAAAGACTAGGTTGGAATGGTACTTGATACAATTATGTACAAGGCCCCCTCGGGTTTCAGTTGCTCTAGGGACTTCTTTGTCTCAAAAGAAAGGGGCTGAAAACTGTAGTGTCACTGAGAAGCAGAATGAAAGGGCAAAGACTAGCCGAGGATTGCCCATCCTTCCACCCTCAAGAATAACTAAAATGGTGGTTTCTCGACTATCCTGCTTGGTAACTACTCTTCCTGATGAAGCAATTCCTCCAGTTTAGGCTATCAAGATGAATACAAAGGCATTAGCAAGTAAAGAGATTTCTGCTCCAGCTATCAAAAAGAGTAAAAAGGTGTTAACTAATGAAGAGGTTGTTGCTCCAACTATCAAAAAGAGCAAGAAGATGATAGCTCATGAAGATTTTCCTTCTCCAGCTATCAAAAAGAGCAAGAAGGTGATAGCTCATAAAGAGGTTCTTGTGAGTAAGAAGGTGGTTGCCAGTGAAGAGGCTCTAGTTTTGCAAAAAAGAAAAATTGCTTTCAAGAGCTCCATCACAGAACAAAGGAAGAAGGCCAAAGTAAGTCGGAATGTGTCTAGACCTCTTCATGAGAGCATGCTTTCTTGTGAGATACTTCCTTCTGCCCCATCATCTTCTAGACCTATTGAGGCACCAGAGTAGTTAGTGGATAATGTTGCTGCAGCTCAAGGCATTATGCATGAACAAACAGCTTAGGTGGGTATCGAAGCTGTTACTGCTAAAGGGACTCTCATAAAGATGCATACCAATCAGCCAGACATGATTGATACATTAGTAGGAGACTACAGGGAATTGTCACCCAATTTGTTCAATCTGTATGAGGTCATTCATCAGTTTGATGACATTCCTTCTCCTCTTTCTCCATTATCTTCACATCTTCTCCATTCGGTGAAACCTTCAATTGAAGAGGAGGTTACTTTGTCAGAGGTCCCATTGGAGGGTGCTACTTTCATAGTTGCTCTTGAAGGAGATGCGAACAAAGCTACTCCTGATGTTGAGGAAGATCATGCCACAGATGAGGCCTTCTCCTCTGTTCCAGAGGTGTTGCTACAGATTGATGATAGCACTTGCAAACCACATAGGGAGATACTTGAAGCATCGATATCACACTTTCATGCTTTGCTCAGTCAGGATTTCATTCAGATGTTGTCTTCTGCTCGCATTAAGGTAACAAAGGAGCAAAGCATAGTTCAATAGGAGGACTTAGAGGATGAAGTCCGATATTTTTGTTCTAACTTTGCTAGATCACTGCGGAGAGCCTCTTCATCCAATGCAATTGCAATATTGAAAGATCTTTCTATACTATGCTGAAGGAATAGAAAGGCTGGGTGGTGACATCTACTATCTATCAGCCATTTTTGAGCAATTAGAGTCCTTCCAGCAATCATGGGCACAGGCTGAGTCAGATGCTATTACGAGAGTTTCTATTGAAGTTGTGGCTGCCAAGGAACTTGAACTTGAGGATATACAACCTAAGATTGATGAGAAAGCCACGAGCATGGCTTCAAAGCATCTTTCATCGCTTAAAGCAGAGTTGACCTCTTTGGGAGAATATGTGAGAACAAAAAGAGATCACCTTGAAGCCCTTTAAAGGGAGCTTCACCTATTGAGCCGTCATTTATCCTTTCAAGAATCTCTTGTTACTTCCAAGGAGAAAGATGAAGCTAAGGTTTTAGAAATTATCAAGCACTTGAAGGAAGAATTAGTTGCTTCCCAATAAGAAGTGACAGCTCTAGTCATGAGCTCGGAAGCTGCTCAAGCATTGAAGATAATAAAGGAGTAGTTTAACCATCTGAAGGAGTCTATTTTAACTACTTTGACTCATTTGTAAAGTCCTTCTATGTATGAAAATCTCATATGTTAATGAATGTGTGATTTCAGCACCTTTTTCTCATAACACTTGGTTTCTTGATATGTTTCTCTCTTTTCCTTGATTGTTTTTGACTGCATGATAATTTCAATTTCTCCAGTAGATCAAATTGTTTAAAAAAATATTTGCAGGGAATAGAGAAGAAGGAGCAAATACCCCTAGTGTTTGCTCCCTCTCAGCTCATGCATTGTAATGCTTTAAGAAATCCCCGCTAATGGGTAATTCTCATATGCATTACTATTTACAATCTAATATGAACCATTAGTATAAGCCTCTTGCACGAAATAAGGGCCTTACCACTTGGGTTCAAATTTGCCAATTAATTTGCTACTTGCCATTAGTTCAGTCCTTAGCTTAAAGGACTAAATCGCCTGGCCGAAATGCTTGATGCTTAACTGATCAATTATATGCCTCGACCATGCAGGCTTGGTATAACTCGATTCTTTGTTTGGCTTGAAATCGCTTTTCCTCCAATGCGTCAACCTCCTCGAACCACAAATTGGCTTGTTGATCCATTGTCCACCCTGAGTTTATTGCAACTCTTAGCGATGACAATTGCACTTCCAAGGTTAAGACCATGCAACAAGTACAAAAAGAGGAAAAAATAATAAAATGAAACAACATTAGGATATTTTTCATTTTTGGAATGAATCAAAAATTTTTCATTTTTATTGATTATCCTCAATTGATTACACTTGCTGTGTACATCAAAAAATGAGAAATCTCTAAATGTGGTTCCATTTTATTATTTTTTCCTCCTTTTGTACTTATTACAAAAATGGTGAACCCAACTTGAATCATCTTACCCTTCATCTTTAAGGAAAAGTAATACTAATGCATCTTAGAGACTTTATTCTTTTATGAAACTGACTAAGCTCTTCCTTTATTTTTTGCAGATCTTCGATCATTTCTACACTCACTCTCTTTCTTCTCTCAAGATGAATCCTAATGGCAACCTCACTCGCTTTTGGATTACTACCAGGTGGCTACTTCGCTGTCAACACCCCATGCGACTTTGATAGGAGTGTCCCCTACTTCTTCATTATGGTACCGATCGGCCTGGCACCAGCCATCTACAAGAGGGATGCAACTCTGATTTTCCCCTCACCCAAAGCTACACTGGCAACTTCCAGAATAGTCCCAACAGCACCGAAGGATGCCCTAGTAGCGCCAAGAGTGGCTTCTACTAACTCAACCTCTAAGGTTGAGAAGAAGCACAGAAAGAATAGGAGGCAGAGGAGAAAAGCTATTTCCCCTCATGCTCCTAGAATTGTTGGAGATGAATTTGTCTGCAACACCACTTCATACTCCCTAAAGATTGGGAATACTTGGGTCTTTGCTCCCATAAAGCAGAAGAAGGTTGTAGCTGTCAACCTCGCCAATGAAATCAAGGGGAGGCAGGCACAAGCTCCCTTCAATCCTAAACCTACTGGCCCTTTTGGAAGGAATTCAAAGAATAAAGCTGCCAAGGACTATGCTCAATCTGTCAATGGAGCTGGAGGAAGGACAGTGAAGAAAGTAAGGTCTAAGAAGAGGTCAAGCCATAGGTTGACCATTCAAGTAAAGGAGGGATGGAAGTTGCGATCTGAGAGGCACACCGTAATAGTAAGGAGACCATCTCCATCCTAGAATAAATACTGGGAAAGCAATATGTTCTTTGCTTTAGCCAATCTCTCTCCTATTCTCAGAGAAGAGAGATTGATAGGACATGCACCTTACAGATGTCAAGGAAGGCATCAAAGGTAGAAAAGAGGGAAAGAAGGGCTGATTCTAATAGCCCAAAGAAGAGACACCAGAAGGAAAAGAAGGTATAGCATGTTAGTGTCTGCACCACTTCGATCGATGGGGACCTATTGCTAGCATCGCCTAGCCCATCTCATCAGGGAAACATCATAAGGTCAATGACTAGATCTATGGTGCCTCCCTTGATATTTCACTCTTTTTCAGAAGATGCTGGAAGAGAAGATCAAGTGTTTACATCCCCCCATCAACTGATGCATGGACATCAATTTGTCCCAACAGTCACATCTTAGATGGTTGAGGGAAATGCAACTCCCACTTCCATAGAAAAGAAAATACAACAATTGGAACTGCTTAAGGCTGAAAATTAGCGATTAAGAGAGGCATATGCACAACAGAATATTCGTCAAACCTCCAATCCTGGCCAACCATCCAATGTCACATGCCCTCTCAACCTTCCATCCATGGGATAGTTACACCACCGGGATTGTTCTTCTTTAACCCTCCAAGAGGAGATCCCCTAGGGCCAGATGCCTCACCCCTCACCTCTCCAGTTGCTTCACCTCAGCAACTGCCTAATATTAATGTTCACAAACAACCATTTGGTGTGAACGTTCCACCATAATCGTTTGGTGCAAATGCGCATGCACAGCCATATCAGATGAATCCAAATCCCATGGCACACTTCAATGAGATGATGAATGATTGGATGATCCAATGGCAAATAAACCTACCTCATCAAGCGCTAAACATTTATCATCAGCCGTATCCGATGGAGATCGAGAATGAGCCCTTCCCACCAAGCTTCCAGATGATAGACTTTCATACATTTGATGGAACGGATGATCCCCAACATCATTTCACCCTTATTAATCTCAAGATGGGAAACTATGTTGTCTATCACAATCTCTACTTGAGATTATTTGGCTCATCACTCAAGGGACAGGCATTCCAGTGGTACTTGACACTTCCAACAGGGTCAATCAAGACCTAAAATGACATGCAAAACCTATTTTTGGCATGATTCTTTGTGACTAAAATGATGTCACATTAGATGACTTTTGCCTTATGAGGCAAAGGGATGATGTACTAGTAGAGGAGTTCATCTCTCACTGTTAGAAAGAAACTAGCAAATGTGAGGCTACCTTAACAGAGGAGCAAAGAGTTCACCTATGCCACAATGACATTAAGGTTGACCTTGCAATCTTGGTGAATGAGCAAATCACCACTTTCAGAGAGTTGGCCAATGAGGCAAGCTAAAAGGAATGCCTCCTTTCCCTTTCTGGAAAAAGAAAAACCTGGGATGACAAGCAAAAAGAAAACAATTTCTGGTCCAAGAAGAAAATCTAAAAAAAGCAAACAGAACACCTCTATCAACACCACTAAGACCAGAACTAGTGGTAATGACAGACAGTCGAAGAAAAGAAAGATTTTAGAAGTAGAATACTAGTACTCTTATGAAGAAGTGGTACCAATCCTATTGGGGCTCATTCAATCAGGCAATATAAGGCTACTGGAACCCCTGTTCCCAACAGAGGTGGATAAGGTGAACCCCCCCTATACTGTCATTACCATCAAGGTATTAATCACCAGATGGTTAAATGTAAGGTAATAGGGAGAATTATTAACCATTGCATGAAGAGTGGAATAATTATACCAAAGAAGGATGCACAGGCAACATGCAACAACATATAGGTGAAAGAAATTCTTGATTTAGCAATGCTAAAATAGGAATTTGATAATTGATTTTTGAAAGCCTTTAGCCAAGAGGTGCAGAAGAAAGTCATGGCTGACAATGAAGGTTGGGATATTGTTTGCCCAAAAGACATCCTAGAAGTCCCATTGGTGAGGTGTAAGTGTTGAAACCGTCAGACCAAACATGCAAAGCAGAAATAAATGCAAGAGCATTAGAAGGATTTATTCCCATATCCTGAAAGAATACATTGTTGGCCATCATAGTTCCAACCATACATTATTGGGGATTACCTCCAGCCAAAGAGGCTTAAATCCTTCTATAAGAACATGGTGGGGGAAAAGAAGAAAAGAGCCTACCTTGATCAAGGGTGCCCAGAGCTCTATGCTTGGGAGCCATCAAGCTCTGATGAGGATAATCCATTTGAATATCCGATAGTGGATTCTTATTATCACATTGGCAAAGGAGAAGCCTCCACTAGCCAGCTGAACGAGAAGCGAGAACGCTCTTGTAAAAGGCATGATTGCCAAGGAGAACATCGACGGCAAGGTTTCACCATATTCAATGTCAGCAATTTGCTAGTCACATACCTCCTTGGCTATGCTGATGAGTGTTGCGGAGAAAATCTAGACCTCACAAAGATTCATCAAAATTTCCAAAGCTCACTTTCCTCGGAAGTGAAGAAGAACTGGTTCCAAATTTCGGCGGTTCAGGGCACCAAAGAATGGGTTCCCTTACAAGATATGTTCCTGCTATGCTTCCTTTCCAAAAGAAAGAAATGAATCTCTTATCTACTGAGACCAGCATTATGGTGAGAACATGGCTAATTATATTCACAAATGGAGGGACACTGCTTAGAGTGATCCACAATCGCTTGATTGCTCAAAGGTAGAAGAAATCCATCTTTGCCCGGCAAAAAGGGCCTATTTCCACCATTGAGTGCCATCTAACTTCATAGAGGCATTTGATCAAGCTGAAAAGAAGAAGATGAGAGCGATGGATGACCAACCAAAGGAACAAGTGTTCATCGAATCGCACATTGTGATGGTCCTTGAATACTTACACTACATGTAGGCCTCTATTTTAACAGCAGTTCTAGGAACCAAACAAATCTGTTACCTAGGAGATACGTGCCTATATTTTCCTGACTACTCTTGATGGGTGCCATTGGGGGAATCCAGCCTGTTGTCCGCCATTCCGCAGCCATCTGCGGGATAAAGGCATTGATGTGGGACCCGTTTGGCAAAGTTGTTGACAAGTTATTTTCAGATCTCGCCAAACTTGGGGATGATGAGCAGGG
>JAYJMB010002942.1:0-13345 GCA_036873735.1 Pouteria campechiana
TAAGTCAATTTCATATTAATTTCTCAACTCCTTAAAGCCTTTAACTTGAGTAAATAGTTAACAATAAAGAACGCCCACTCAATGCATTGACTTATAAGTCTTGTATTAGTAGAAAAATTATACTCAGATAGTACAGAACTCCATTTTAAATGGTGTAAACTGAGTTTCTTCTAGGAATTCAAGTACTTTAATGCCTAGTTATCTGAATAAATCACAAACTCTCCATAAGCCAAATCATATTATCAACGACTAATTGGTCAGACCAATGCATAGAAATCTCATAGAAATCTAAATCATGTGTTGAGTAGCCATGTTTGGCATTATTTAACTTCTCTTAAAAAACTCCTAGAGTTTTCCTTCTTGGTTAAGAATAACCCTTAAACCCACATGCAAAGTATTAAACTTCACCACAAAAAACTTCTTAAATTATGGTTTTGCAAGAATTGTAACTTTAGTCGTTAATGTCTTAATTTGTTCAAAGGCTTCTTCTGCAACTTTGTCCATTTGAAGCTAATTTCCTTCAAGCATTCAATGATGAAACAATGATATATGAAATTGAAATTCTTTATTAATCTTCTATAAAAAGATGTTGACCCTTGAAAACTGCTATAATGGTGTCGGTTATTCTATTGTAGCCCATGCTTTGTCAAAATTTTGGTTATAAGTTATCCACTAAAATGTTCCCCCAAAAAAACGCATTTTCAAATTAGATTTGTTACCATATTCCCACTATGTTTACTGGACCTTTTTTTTTTTAATTTTTCAGAACACCCAATTGAATTCCACCTAATGATTCTAGTGACCATCAAATGGAGATTTAAGAGAGGTGCATAACTAGTTCAGATTTTATACGACTAGATTTTGCAGATTGCACCATGCAATGTTATTTTTGGTGTTAATGGAAGAAAAAGAGAAAATAAGAGATTAAAAAAAGGAGAATCTAACAAGAAACAATTGACAAAGTTTTCTCATTATCCTATCAATTTGCATATTAGTCTCTTAATAAATCATTTGTTTTATTTTTCCTAAATATTAGCTTATAAAAATCTCATAATTTTGATTTTCTCTGTAGATTAATTTGGCCTTCTACTATTGGTGCCACCAGTGTACTACTAGTGCTACTCTCCCAGGATCCAAACTCTTTTGTTTTTACTTCTTGATTTTTCCTCTTTTAAATGAATTTTTCCTTTATTGTTTTTTCTAAGTGTTTGATAGAGAGAAAAATTCATTTTCAAGATAAATGAAATTGTCCTCCATATGAGGTAATACATACCTACACTAGAAACTTTTATTTTTTTCGTCATTTCTTATTTCTCGCCCACTTAAAATCATTCAACAATAAGTTGGAATCAACTTAAACAAAGACCTACAAAAAGGGTAATGGAAAGGGTTGATTTGTGGACGTAACCCTTGATTGCAGCACCCAAACTCTCAACGCTACGGTGACTTCGAAATTCCTAATTATCTGAATTCCTGCTTATATTTCAAGTAAATCTTTTTAACCAATTGGATCACTTGTGTAGGCTCCCAACAAATTAGATCCATCTTAATATGTTGTCTATTCTCAACCTATTGAATAGTCTTACACAGTTTTATGTTAGTCATATATAATAGATTTATTATTGGATCTTTTTTTTATTGTATTATTTTGTTCTCGATAGAGAAGAATTTGCTATACCAGACTTAAGTTAACTTACCCGATCATCTTGGATAAGGCTTACATGATTCAGTTGATTTTAGTCAAGAAATAGATTAGCGTGCTGGACTATGTCTTGTCAGAACAATCTTTTAGCCTCCTTCATGTGGTGTAAAGGGACCAGCATAGATTCGAGAGAAAATGTGCACATTCATGTGGAGTGAAGGGACCAGAATAGATTCGAGAGAAAATGTACTCATTTTTGTGCACTCAACTCCAGTGGAGGAAGAGTTAGTCAACTGATTAGTTTCCATTTCCACCCCAGACGTTTATGGCTTTGCCATATAAAAAGTTCTATGTCTGCAAGTTCACTAAAAAGTAGAATATTTTTTCCTCTCAAAGCTGTGCAGAAAAAGCTTCAGATCTATTTACAGAACTTAAAAGACTTAAGAGTTTTTTTTTCCTTATTTCTTTGTTATTGTTACGATTTCCTCCTTCGAAGGAAAGAACACAAAATAAGTAAAACCTTAAAATTTAAAAAAAAATCATTTAATTTTTAATTAGGCAGAATTGATACAGTGAAGAACTTGCAGAAGACAAAAGTGTCATCGAGCGGTTCTGGTTGCCATTAATTCGTTCTTACAAGCTCTTACCAGCCATGCAATGGAACAGTCTTGGAATCCATTACCAGAAATAGTCAAAAGAAACTCACTGCATCAAAAAAGCTAGTGGGTGTGAATTTTGCTGGGCCAAAAGTGGCAATTGTTTATTCTGTCTTTAATGGTTTGAGAAAGTCATGTTTATGTAAGTTAGAGATTTCAAGGTTGTTCAATACTGAATTTTGCTTGGCCAAAAGTGGCAATTGTTTATTCTGTGTCTTTAATGGCTTGAGAAAGTTATGTTATTATAAGTTAGAGACTTGAAGGTTGTTCAATCCACAAGTATAGGGCACCCAATCAAAAGCAAACAATGAAGTTGAATCTCCAAAGTCTTATATTTATTTTGGTAGTCCTCCCAAATTCATTCCCAACCCCATTCCATATAGAAAGGTGGGGTGAAAACATGACTGTAAAATCCAAAAAATTAAAAATAAAAAACAACTACACTTACTAGAGAAGCAACATTTTTAAGATGAACCCATGAAGTTCAAATTTTCTTAAGTTACGACCTCATTTCACATGACGTATGTATCTATACAGATGATAATGGTAACTGATAGTGATATGCATACTAACTTGTATACATGTGTTGAGTATGTAGTAAATCATGCCTGAAAAAATTCAAGGCAACATAGTCCCTATTATCTATCTGTAAGGAAACTCCATTTGATGTAGAAATCTGCGGAAAGTTAGTTGTGCATTTAGAATGTCATCACTGTCATCCAATCATATCGTAGGGCATTTTGTCTTAGGTAGCTTGTCCATTGAACTGCGACTATTGAGGGCTGAACTTTGAAGGGGATTTTGATAACTCCACATGGTCTATTTAGATATTCTTTGTCAGACCAGTTTCGACATTTTAGAGTCATGAAAGTGCAACTGAAATTTTAAGATTACTGCAAATTATCTTCTCAATCTAAACTTGTAGGCAGGACCTCAATCCTAGACTTTGCTATGACTGCTTATCTGTCTATCAATTGGGATTCGATATTGACGTATGGTGGTGAATGTTTTCCTGGTGTTACTGAAGATGGCATGAACAAGTTTACATTTCATGCGAAAATGGGCCTCCCTAAAAACAGCTATTAAGAAAAAAAAATCCCAACACAAGCTTACAAATACTAGTGAAGAGAAGTTTCAATTTCCATTTTCGTTTTATTTTCTAGTTAGAAAGATTGTGAATTTAAAACTATTAAATTAATCCACATTCATGAAGAGTTCGAAAGGAAGATCAATAGTTGGGTACAATTAATGTAAAATCATACTTATACATAGGCCAATTGACTATGGAAGACTTCAATTGTCAAGCTTTATTTGGGATTTAGGCTGACCTTCATGATTACATAAAATTTGAGCGAATTATCATATTTAGTATCATCTATTTAACTAAAATATTAAATTATTTTAATCATAGAATGAGGAATACTTCAGTAGTGCACATACTAACAAAGGGAATTAGTGTATCCTTTCTATAAAAAAATATGTATAAAATTTAAAATTTACTTGGATCTATTTACTCAAACATTAAAATATTATAAAATCTTATATAAACAATATTATAGATGGGATGAATACTTTAATGTTTGGATATTTAATTAATAGTACATGGGCCCCTCTAAATGATCAAATAATTTTAATGAATTAAAATTTATTCTTGAATTGATTTTATTTTGTGATCAATATGAACTTTTGATTAAAATGATCTTTGAGGCCTTAACTAAATAGATGATGATAAGATTAAAAGTTGAATCAAATTTTATAAATGCATTAAGATGGGGTTCAAATGGAAAGAATGTATTACTTCACTTTGATAATATATGCACTGCCAAAGTATTCCTCCATATGTGTGTATGTAAATTTTGAAATTTAATTAAAATATATATAAGTATTAACATATGAAACTTCCAAAGTATTTATTTTAACTAAGAAGAAAAGCATTGGCAATTAACTTTCATCCTTATAGCTTTCTTTATATTTTATTAGTAATGCAAGTGCATTAGGTGCACACCTTCTCAACGCACCTTTTAATACTGAAATAATATTATAAGTATCATAACAGCTCTATTTTTTTATATAATTACCTATATTTTTAATCATTTCTTCTTATTTTTCATTAAAAGCCCTATATTTTCTCTCCACTTTTCTAACACAATTCCCAAGCTGAATTACTTGCATTGCTAAAGCACCCCTTACACAGCCACCCAAACAAAGCCTATATGTGAAGAAACCAAAAATGTTTGATAAGCCGATGACATATAATGAAAAAGGAAATCAATTTCCTCGCTTCACATCTCATTAGGTAACAGAGTAGGCTGATTGAGCTGGGAAATTTGTTTTTTCTCTTTCTGCTGTGAAACCATACCCATTCAGTTCCAATTTTTTCGTCTCTTGGTAAACTAGGGAGTAAATAGATTATTCTTTCAGGTTAATTTTTTCCTTGTGAAATGTTTGCAATCCAACTTTTTCTTCTCATGATAGTGTTATATCTCTATGTTAGTAGTATGGCCTCAATTAGGTCAGTTTATCTTGCCTAGATCCAGATAGACAACGGAGAAAAGATACAACATAGTGTCAACCATCATTTCTGGAGTGCTTGGGACCAGCCAGCATCAAAGCCATTTTAGGCTCTTGAACCATAAATCTTAGCAACAAATGACCAAATATAGTACGTTAATGCAGCAGGAGGAGGTTAATATACAATTAACTGAAGCCCTTCAAAGAAAAAGAAGAAAATCAAAAATATATATTATTTGGACCCTTTTGCAAAAAGTGACTGTGAATAGCAGTATTTGCAAGCCTTGTCTTGCAGCAATATTGCTTAAGTCTTACCAAAACTTTTGCTTAAAATTTGAAATGAAATTTAAACCAATTTTGGGGAGAGAAATCATAGAGAATTGTAAGAAGTTAACTCTAGGTTAATGTTAGCTTGGGAACGGCTATGCAGACTCAAAAGAAATAATTCAAATGAATGAGGTTGGCACAGGTAACACTACAGTAATTGTAGAGAATGATTTCTTACAAATTTCATTACCAACCTTTTCAATAAGAACTCAGCTCTAATATTACATCAACCATCCGCTCCAATCAGACAGCAAAAACAACGGATGCATTCAACAATTAAGAGAACAAAACTTAGAAAAGATTATACACGCACAATAAACCATTGAAACACCAGTTACAAGGCTCTGCCTCCTTGCTCAAGTTCTTGAAGGAAAAAGAGTACGTGTGGTAAGATGAGAGATGGTTAAAATTACTCAAGGAAAAAATCCAAGTCTCGGCTAATTCAGTAGGACTCCTAGGAAAAATTCATCACCATCATGGCATTATATAAGTTCTATTCCAACTAATCGGCTCATATCTATTAATGAAAAAAAAACCTTTTGTGAAGTAGTCATTATCACCATATCATAATGATAATTATTCTTTGTCTTGGTAACAATCTTTACTGATAAAAAATGAAGAGTTTGTTTATGAAAGAAGTTGTTTTACAAAAAAAAACATAAATTTTAAAAACAATTTCATTCTAAAGACATGTACATGATGTCTTTAGTTAAACTCTAACACCAAGTAATAATAGGATCATGTAATTTTGAATGGCATTTAATTGAATAAAATATGCATCTAATTTTTTATTTAGTAAGAAATGTACCAAAAGAAATACAAAGCATATGAAACACTCATTCCTTTTTTCCCGAGATGTGGGATCTACAAAAGAGAAACAAAAAATTAAACTATAGGAGAAAACTAACCAAACGGCAACTGAATTTGGGTTTATATTGTCAATCATCATAGGTTCTTTTAACAAAAAGCTCTTAGATAAGGTTGCATGAATATTTGTTATAATTACGAAAGTGGTTAAAGAAATGGACAGTGGCTTTAGATACCACAGCAAAAAGTTGCACTCATTTCTGTTTCTTATGCTTCATGTTAAAGAAATGGAATGGCTCCTCAGTGCTTGTCACATATTTACCTCTATAATTAAGCTAAAGTACCAGATTACTAAGAGCCTTGGCGTGGTGACCAAGTTGTCACACAGTTATTGAATAATCAGAAATAGAAATCATTCTTAAGAAATTTAATCTCCATAATATAGAGAGAATCAAAAAGTTGATTTTGGACTAAAAGTTAATCATAGGATATTAAATCCCTCATATCCATGTATTCCATAAGTTTGTTGCTGAATCTTTTGCCTTTCGATATATGAATCCAAAGATTTGATGGTTTGTCAGGAAGCCTTCAGGCTACTAGAAGGTGTTGAATATTTAATATCAGCGAGTAGAATCGAATATGCAGTGTACGACCATTTCAGGACTGCACAACGCTTCCACACCCCATGACGTTCTAAATAAAAAGCATGCATACCCATCAAGGGACTTTCACATATGTACCTTTCCATTTGTTCATGTCTTTCTTTCCTTCGTTTTCTTCAGTTCTTGTCTTCCCTTACCACATCTTTATTTTTACACAGATTACAAGTAGTAGTTACCTAATTATAGAGGCCTGCTACCCTATGTTAAAGCATAACTAAATTATACGTCAAACCTAGCAACAAATTTATAAGAATTGCAACTGAATTTCTATTTCATCTAGATGCATTTAATTTATTCAATGAGCTCATTTTCTTGATAAAAAAAATAATTCCAGGAAACTCCAGCTTAACGTTTGACATATAACCCTCCAAGTTCTCTTGTTTGTTCTTAACCATCTGACCTTTTAATGTTGTAGCCACTGGGATAATTTTTGCACCTTATACTTGCAAAATGGTTTCTTTAGCATGAATCCTCTGTGGTAGCTTAGCAATTCTTTGCCCACAAATGGCTTTCCAGAACAAGTCCAGGATGTTCACAATAGCACTTTAAGACAGAAAAGCAATGCAAATTGTTCCACTTTCCACATTCCACTTCCAGCACTTCCTTTCAGCATTCTATTTCCTGCTCTATGGCTATGGGAGAATTCTTGCCCATTGAATGTCAACTTTGCAATAAGCGTTCATTGATGAACTGGTCTGGATAATGCAAGTTCATAAATGGATAAAGCCATCTTTGACTTTGCCTTCACTTCTTACATAATATTCCTGAACACAAGGATCTTTCTATTTTTCTCATCATCTAATTATAAAATCTCCATTCATAAACTTGTCCTTTCCCCAATTAAGATTTACACAATCAACACAAATGAGTTCTCAAATGCTAACATCATCTGAATATTAGGATTTTTATGAACACTGTCATTTTTCAAATGGTACATCTCCCTTCATCAAGGCTGGGACCTTTAGTGTTTCTATACCCAACTTTTACCTCCTTTTTTTTTGGATTGTTTAATTGTTTAGTGTCATCTCATAACCTTGAAACCATCTAGTGTGTATCAAACATCTAGCTCCAATGAGGCTCCATAGAAATCTGAAAGTTTCGGTAACAACTTGCAAAAATTTGATATTCATAACTTTTTGTAGAAGCCTGGACTATCATATGCAGTTACCAATCATCAATGTTGTTATAGTATACTAGATCAATATAATAAATTTAAGATATTATCCTTTTTGATTTACTAAGAGTCACACTTTAACGTTCAATTCCAAAGTTTTGTTAGGAGCTTAAGTGTAGTTCTTGGCGAACCAAAGGAAATAATACTTTATATATATTTTATTGAATTGAGTTGCTATTAGCTTAGACTTTAGATTTCACAGATTTCACAGAGAAAGATAATGAGATATTAAATTGAGATAGTGAGAAATTTGGAAGATATATACGCGACATTGGATGGAATTATCTTGAAACCTTAAGTACTGGAAATGCCATAGTAAATGCAAGATTTTATAAGCCTGTCAAGTGATGTCCTTTCAAATTTACAACATTACAAGGCTACTTTCTCTACTTTAGTATCTTCTCTTGTTTGCCCTCTATATTAATCCCCTTAATTCTTCTCTTTCTTGTCCTCATTTTTCACACCATTCGTCTACACCTTATTCTCCCAAAAAGTATATGCAAAAATCACCTGTAAATGCTTGAATTTTTCACGCTATATTTAAACATCAATAGAAGAACTCCGAGAATCTAATCATTACAACAGACAAAGTTAAAACTGACCATCTGTATTCGTCTTATATGTTCATTAATCTATTTGAGTATTTTTACCATTAGATGAGTAATTAAGAATAGACCCAGCAACCTAAGAGTAAATGCTTTAAAAAGAAAAAAGAAAAGAAAAAATATATAAAAAGATCTACCATTCTCCTTAACCTGGTATTCTAAGTAACCAACTTTAAGTTAGAAGAATGCAAAATTACCCTTCTTATTTTTTCAACTTATTGTTTAGTCTTCCTAATTACATATGCGTTCTTTTCAATAGGCAAGCAGAAGTACGCAAATTGAAAACGGACTTTTGTCTGGAAATGCTCAAAGTACCCAATCTGATGGGCCTTTTTCGCCAGACCTTACAGAAATAATTCACTTAAATCAGCAAGAACTGAAATGGTATTGGACAACCCAACAAATAGGCCAAGCAGGAAACGTTTCCATACAACAAGACAGTGAAATTGGAAGTGACTATCTCAAAATAGTCCACCATAAATTTTTTGATGAATGTGGGATAAGAACATGAATGATTGAATTTAAACCCTGGAAAAAAGGCAATGGCTATCTTCCTGTTTAGCTCATCACATCAAAACCGAAATGAGCTGAAAATCATTTAAAAATGGAAAATCCAAGAGGGAAAATGTTAAAGATCTTATCATTGACAACAAGCCTAGAAACAACCTGGAGTTGGATGGTACTTGGGTAGATATTCCTTGCTCTGATCAATGTGATCTTTGATGCAGGTTCCAGCCATACTGGAACAAGGTAGGATGGAATGCTCAAAACATCCTTTGAAGTGGGTAAATAGCCAGACCGCAGATGACTTAGCTCCAACCATACTGGGCCATGATAGAATCCCACATCGTGGTTCTTATTTCCTTCTAATTCGAGCTTTCAAAGTAGGAATTGAATATATAAAAGTAAGGAAAACAAAGGAAGTGATGTGATGTGGTACAGAGTTATGATTAAAAATAAAATGAATAAAGATAAAATAATTAAATTTTTATATAAAAGGATATAAAATAATAATTAAAAATATAAATAATAATAGAAAAAAGAGAGTTGTTAGGTAGTTGAGGTATTAAATTATATCAAAAAGTGCGTTAAAAGGGGTAAAAAAAGATTGAAAAATTTTTTCACTCTTTTTTTCCCATTACCAAACACATCAGTGAAATACATAACTCATACCTAAATTACTTGTGAAATTCCAATATCAGATTTGGCCTGTGATCAACTTTATTTGATTTGAAGTGTAACCAACTATGAAATGGCAAGAAACTAAGCTGGTTAACTTTTTCAGGTGCTCCTCAACGCTGATGGGCAATGCATTCGTACTATTACCAACGATCCGTTTGAGAATTGGAAAAGCAGGTCTAAAAAAGAAAGAAAAAAGGTAAAAAGAAAAAGAGGAGATAAAGATAGAAAATAATATGATAGGATAGAGATTAATGATCAAAATATGGTAAATAAAGTCAAATTAGATAAACTTTAAGATAAAAAGACAAAATGAAACCCTTGAATGTGTGAATAATAATAACGAAAAAATATAATTGAATAAAAGAAATCCTTAAAAATAATAACATGATGTCAATAGATGATATAATGCCAATCATAAAATAAATAAATAAATAATAAAATTTAGCCACAAAGACAGAAAATAATAGCAAAAAGGACAGTTGTTAGCCAAAAAGATACAGACCACATTGTGAAAATGATAATTTCTAGAAAATGAAATAAAATCTTTAAGTCATAAAATCTAATATTTCATTTTTTTTATTTAGAAACTCTGTAAAATTGATTCAACGACATAGATACATCTTGAAAACGAAATCCCAGGAATACTGGCAAGGTTGGGCACCAAAATAAAAGGCACTGGAAAACCACCGAAACCTTTCTCAACCGCAGTAAATTAGCACGTAATTCGACGTGTCAGAGGTTGATAGGTCTATGCTGTTACCTTAGTTTCTTCGAGAAACTGATTGGCTCGTACTGCCGCGCTGGCACTTAATCCTGCGTCATGATTGGCGGAAGGAAAAATCCGTTAACTGGCGGTTAATCCCCGTTAAATTACAGCATTAACCGCCTCGAAAGCCTAAAAGATTACGAGATTACCGCTGCCAGCGCCAGCAAATGGCATCCATCATCGTCAGAGAGCAGCCAAAGCTGCACAGTCGAACTTTCAAGTATGCTGCTGTCGCCGCTGTCTCCCCCGTCTCCGTACTCTCTTCCACCGACAATTTACTGTATGTGGAAAAATCTCTCTCTGGCTTTTTTCTTTTCCTTTTCTCTTCTTGCATTTCCCTGATAATACACATCCATGTATGGATTTGTATACGGACTCCCCCAAATGCAGCCTCACCCAGATAGAAGTCCAGCTGCTTTTTTTCAGTCTTGCAGATTACCCTGGAGAGGTTTGGAAAAGCTATTTGAAGAGGACCGTATGTTGATTCCTAAATCATCATTTGTAATGCGATGAATTGGGAGTCTAATGGTTGAAATACTGGTCATGTTCTATTAGTTGAAATAGTTTTTATGGTGAATATCGACTATTCTTTTTAATGGGTTGTGCTGAAATATAATCTTCTTCATTTGGGTTATTACACCCACTTGAAATTTGGGTTTTTTAATTAAGACTGATTGGTGTCAAGAACTTCATTAAATCTGGGGTTGAAGTAGTTTACATGGTGAATATCGACTTTTTTTAATGGGGTGTGCCGGAATATAATCTTCATTTGGGTTATTACACCCATTTGAGATTTGGGATTTTTATTAAGACGGATTTATGTCAAGAACTTCGTTAAATCTGGGGTTACAGTAGTTTATATGGTTAATATCGATTTTTTTTATGATGGGATGTGCCGAAATATAATGTTCATTTGGGTTATTACAACTATTTTGAAATTTGGGTATTTTTTATTAAGATGGATTGATGTCAGGACCTTCGTTAAATTTGGCGTTAAAAATGTTCTATGAAGTTGTTTATCACTGGAATACTATCCCAGCCTGAGATTTCAAATCTGCAATTGACCGGGAGATGGCTCTGAACACACACATGACTTGATTATACGTGCGGAGAATGTGTGCTTTTCTGCCGGTAGACTGAACTGAAGAGTGATGAGTTAGCATTCTTCCTTTATCTCTGATATCTTTTCTGACTTTTCCATAGTAGTTGATGGAAGGAAATGATGGTATGGGCCATTTCTCTGTCAGGAGATTGGCAGAAAAATCGCACACGATGCTACCCAAGATCCCAAAGAAGGAAAATGGCGGTATCTGCAGTTACTTCATAACCAAAACGGGGAGCCCTTCCTTTCACCCAAGATGGATAAAATGGTAAGCAGGAACTCCTGGTTAGTTTCACATGAAAAGAAAGGACAAAGCTGCTAGCCAACTTTCGTAATAAAGAAACTAAAGAACACCAAACCCTACTTTGGGTTCGTTCCTCTCTTCTTGGTGAAAGATGGATCCTTAGAAATCTAAAATCCTTCAAAATGCCGTTCCTTCTTCTCCTCCTCCTTTCTTTCCCCAGCTTTTCTTTTCTTTGCAGCAAATTTATTCTCTACACTTTCCTTATAGCAACTGACCTTTTATTAAGGTAGTTTCAAACGAGAGAATGCTATTGGGTTAGAGATGGACAAATAGGAATGCGACAGCTTTGCTGCAGCTTTTGTTAAGTTGATTGATGACGTGTAGAGAGAGAGGGAGAGCGAGAGTGGAGAGAGAAAGGACATAAGTTTGAGGAAGAGGAACAAAGGCTGAGAAAAGAGAGGAAATGGTAATGTTATGTTTATAAACTTGAAATCCATGGAAGCAATATATACAGCAAGAGGGGTTAATTCTTTCACACGACCTTTACATGTTACTATTTCTTCGACTTCAGTTACACCAACATCAGACATATGTGCATCCCCCAAACAAAGAAATAAGAACTATAGAACACACACAAAAAAAAGAAGAAAAAAGCACATCCAATCGAAATCCCCATGTGATCATTTCTCTTTTAGACATGATCAAAGTGGCATAAAATGATCAAAACAGAAAGATGTATCTCATATAAGTATATAAGAAGGAAGCTTTTTGGCTATCTAACTTGGAAAAAAGAAATCTAACAGAAGAAGCGCTGCATCTGATACAAAAACAGCAAGATATGGTATTTCTATTTATAAGAATCAAAAGGCAGACTAACTCAAAAGATATCTTCAATCATATCGAAAACAAGCAGTGGAGATGACTATAAAAAATACCAACTTCACCAACTGCCAAAACAATTAGAACCAGCAATCCCGCATAGAGAAGCCATAGATCTTAACACGATGCAAGAGATGAAGGATTTAAAAAGATTTTTTATGGAGGTGGTACTGTTATGTACCTGTTATTGGCATACTCGTAGAGGCGGCCGCGGCTGGAGAAGACGATGAGGGCAACCTCAGCATCGCAAAGCACCGACAATTCATAGGCCTTCTTGAGGAGGCCGTTGCGCCGCTTGCAGAAGGTGACCTGGCGGTTGGTCGTGTTCTCGATTCGCTTGATCTCAATCTTGCCTCGACCCATCTCGTTTTTTCCTTGTTTCTATATCTCTCTTCTCTCGGCTCAGCTACTGAGCTGTTCTCTTCCTCAATTCGGGAAGGCGTCCACCGTAAGCTGCAAGGCAAGAGAAAGGGATGGTTTTCTATTAGCGAAAGGCCTATAACTATGTGGGAAGCGATGGGAATCATAAAAAACAAAGAGAGAGATGAATCCCGAAGAGGCGAGACATGGGTGTTCGGGATTGCTTACTGGACTTAGAAGGAAAATGGAAATGAAAAAAAATTTCTATTCGTTTTGCCCCTTTTTTTTCTATGAGCAATCTTGCAATAAGAGAAGAAGAAAACGGAAGCAGTTTTGCTGCTGGAGGTGAGAATATTTATAGGATTTATAGCGACCCTCTACCTGCAATCTCTCTCTCTCTCTCTCTCTCTCTCTCTCTCTCTCTCTCT
>JAYJMB010002943.1:0-14679 GCA_036873735.1 Pouteria campechiana
AAAAGGTGTCAATTGAGGAGTTTTGAACAACTTCAGATGATTCGGTTCGAAAATCTCGTGGTGCGACAATCACGGATTTTTCCTGGAGATCAATTGGCTTCAGATTGCATATCATCTTCTGCATTATTCTTGATTTTTTTTTATTAATTGTTTGATTGCAAAATGATTTTCTGCATTATTTCTGCTTAAATCTAAGAAGCTTTTGTTAAGCTTCTAATTTGCCTATGAACCTTAGGCTTTTGCTTCTTGATTTGGTTCTTGTTTCAAAGTTATTTTCTATTAAGGTTCTGTGTAACCAGGCTTACTTATGGTTTGCTTCTGTTGGGCATTATAGACTTCTGACATGATTCTCAATGATGAAGTGTCTTCTGAGGAAGTGTTTCTATCTTGCTTCTGTGTGACATTATGATTCCTCTTCTGGTTGGTTTCTAAGCAATGTATCTCCATGGCTTATTATGCTTCTGGGTAACTTCTTAATAACTTCTGAACGTCATTTTAATTTAGTCTACATTTCCATATTTCAAAGGGTTAATGTAACACCTTTACAATTATTTTCCTTAATCTGTTTTCATACTTAATGTTGCAAAACTTAGAAAGTAATCAGTTAGTAACTTAAATTTTCACTCATTATTTGCTCATCATCAAAACTAAGTTGTTTAATCTCATTCATCATCAAAATCAAGCTTAGTAAAGGGGTTAGACTCAACAGAGGAGAGGGGTGAATTGGGTAAATAAAAATTTATTGAATAACTCCTATTGGATCATTTCCCTCTTTTCATGCTTGTGTGTGATGTGGCATGAGATGAATAATAGAAATAAAAAGATGCATGAAGAATAAATAAATGAACAAACACACACTCATAGACAAGATGATTTTTATAGTGGTTCAAGACCCCGTCCCTACATCCACTCTTCTAAGGACACCAACTCATTGTGCCTTGGGTTCCACTATACCCCGTACAATGGAATACATAAGTATCCTTGACACTTCTTCTAGATTCTAACTCTAGAGGGCATACTTAAGTGTCCCCGACACTTCTTCTAGTTTTAAGTGTTCACTAGGAAACTCACTCATTTCAAAGATCACAGGCAAACTTGGTAGTTTTCTTGAGCTCATTACCAACTTATATAATGTGATTTTCTTGAGCTCACCACAAACTCTCTGGTTTAAAGTTTACCAAAAAATTGACACTTTAAAAAGTGTTACAATGAAGCATAGGGGAAGATTTGATCTCTCTCTTAGCTCTTACAATAAAACGATCTTCTAAAAATGTAAAAATAATGGCCATGAAGATTTGCAGATTAACACTCATATAGGATAGATGATGGTTTAAGGTTTTGGCCATGGGTGGAAGGATTTGCACCAAGTTGATCACAATTGAAATGGGTTCCTTCACCACCATCAAATCGTCCCACTTCTCCCTAAATATCTTCTTTTGAGTCTCGACTGTTGGAGAAGATGGGAGCCAATCAATGTAGAGACCAGAGTAGCATTGAATGAATAAGACCATTTGAATTTTCTACCATTGAAGTCCAAGTCTTTTTGTTTTGTCTCAAGCTACTACAACGCCAATCAGAGCAGAGGATGAATAAATGTGTTCCTCGTTTAACTTGTCACAACATTGAAAATCTTTGTAACGCCACTTATTGTCAAAAATGGTGACTGGTATGAGTCTACACGATGTCGATCCGTATGCAAATGCCATTTGTATACATAGTCACATAATTCAATATTCCTTTGACAAGTCATGATCTCTCTCTATCTGCATTAGTCTTCCATAAGTTACAGAGAACTTTCCCAAGGTTTGTCTATCAGTTGAATTTCCATAAGAATGATTGTCTATTAAGTATTAGATGAACTTTGATGCATATGAAGTTATACTGACTGATAGACAAACACTTATTTTTCTATCACAATTCCTCCATAGGATTTGTCCATTGATCGATCCTTCATGTATATGCTTTGTCTATTGAAGACAACAAAACATCTTTAAATAGCGTTGATGAAGATGAGCTGATCGATTGACAAACACTTCTTTTAATATGAACAGACGAAGTAAGATATTCTTCCTTTGTTCTTCATCATTTGTTAGAAGTGACAAACGAAGTTTGCCTAGCTATGCACTAAAAAATGAAGTGAGATCTTCTTTTTTTGTTCCTTGGTGTCTATTGAGAGTGTCAGACGAAGCTTACTTCAATTTGCTTGAACAGACGAAGTGTGGCATTCGCCTGATGTAAGTGACTGTCAAAGTGAGTTCTACTTTGTCTTGGTAGGCAATCTTGCCTTTGTCTATTGCAGCTTAATTCGATCCAAGTAGCTCTTTGTCTATTTAGCTTTGTCTATGCTCACTGTGCAGTATTTACTTCATCTTCTGTTTTGGCTAAACTTTGTCTATTGTAATAGATGACCTTTTGATCTAAAGATAAGGTAAAGTTTTTTAGCTTTCTGCACACTTCGAGCAATAGAAGGGGTGTGTTCTAGCAACTTCCTTATCTCTTCAATTTTGATCTATCTGTTTTGGTCAGCTAAAGTTGCACTCCCTTTTATATTTGTATTATCATTCTATCCTCAGACAACTCTAGTCTTCTCATTTCTTATATTCTTATCTGGGTGGCAATTCTTCCTTCTTCCTCTATCTGAGTATTTGATGGAGCTTCTTCTTCTTTCTTTATCTTAGATAGGCTTTGTCTGGTTGATGTAGATGGTTCAAATTTCTTGAACAAAGTTATGCTTCTTCGACCATGGATTTCATCTTCAACTCCTTTGTTTGCCAAGCCTTGAGTTGCTTCTTCATTCTTGTGCTTTTGTCTTGGACAGATTGATTAGATATAAGTAGTTCACAACTTAAGTTCTTTGATCATGGCTTCTCCTTTATCTTCTTGGTTTACATCTGTTAGTTGATATTTTCTCGTTAAGGTTGACAGACAATGTAAGCTCGTTGTAGCACTCCTTTGAGGCCTTGTTTTTCTCCCATACTTTTGTTCATAGAATTTTCTTTTAAACAAGTACAACCTTTTTGTTGCTTATCTCCAAACCTTCTATTATCTTCTTCTTCTTCCATGAGTCTCATCAGTTCAGCTCATAGCAGATGATTTGTTGCAGACGATCATTATCTTGCACTGGAACATTTCTGCCCTTACTATGTTGTCAGCTTTCATATATAATATCATAATATATTTTATCCTCATGTGATTATAACATTTTGTAAAGCAAGGATAATATACATTTTCATTAAATGCACAATATGAAAGCTGAAGTAATTATGATGCATAATATTTATTTAGTAAGTTTATGTAGTAAAAATTAATTTATATTTATTGTGTGCACACCATAAAATGAAAACTGTATGCTTGTTTAATTAATCATCAATGTTTATTAATTCATAGCTAGATATATTGATCATTAAGAATTTAAGTATATAGGTTTCTTAATAGAAGTTTTGTTATCATCAAAATCATATATAGTGTAATGTTGATATTTTGTTGTCAGCAAAATCATATAATAATCCCAACAAAGTAGTCACTTAATTGAACATATGTACTACATCAGTACTTCTTCTTAGCTCAATAATTTTTATTTAGCCATAATTTTTATATGCTCAATTCACCCCTCCCCTCTTAAGCTACTCATTTACATGGGACCAACATGTCAATCTGCACTAATATGTCTTCTATAATGCCTCCAGAATATTTCACTGATCTGTCTGCAAGTTATAGAGACATTGTAATAGGTTTCAAATCTCCTAAACCAAGCTATAAGTAAATAGAATAAGGGATCAGATTTATACTTGCTCCTAAATCTAACATAGCTTTTACCCTATTCGTTCCTCCAACAGTGATTGTGATATTAAAACTACCTAGATCCTTCAACTTTAGAGGAAGAATTGTCTATAGAATTGCACTAGCTACTTCTAAAACTATCACTTTTTCATGAGGCTCATACTTATGCCTCCTTGAGATTAGTTCCTTCAAAAAATTAGTATAAGCTAGTATGTTCTTAATCATTTCAAGCAAAGGTAATTTAACATTAACATTAGAAAGTATATCATAAATATCAAAAAATAATTTGTCCAATTTGCTTTGCCTCAATCTTCCTAGAAAAGGCACTAGTGGATCATAAGGTGGTGGTGGCAGCTTGTAGTTGACTAGAGGGTCAAATATTAGAAACACAGCCTTCCTTGAATGCACTTCCTCCTCTTCCTTTTTCTTCTTATCATTTGTTCCTGTAGAAACTTTAGATTCATCAAATTCTTCACTAACTTTATTATCAATTACCTTTCCACTTCTTAATGTTGTGACTGCTTTTGCTTGCTTTGACTAACTTGGCAGCTTTCCAGGTGTGTGACTCTGCACAGCTTCTGCAATCTGCCCAACTATGTTTCTATCTTCTTTATTGATGCCTCCACATTCTAAAATCTTGATTCAGTTGCTTGGACAAAATTCTTAATTGTCTCCTCAAGAGTGTGTTTCTTGGGTTGAAAAGAAGTTCTAGCTTGATTCTGATTGTGGATATTATTCCATGAAAAGTTTGGATGATTTCTCCAACCAGGATTATAAGTATTTGAATAAGGATCCTTACATGGCTGCTGGTTGTAGAAATTTATTGCGTTTGCTTGCTCTAAAACTCCTGTAAAACTTTTATTGGAAGGGCAAACATTCTGTGAGTGTCAAGGATTACCACAAATTGAACAAACCTCCGTAGGGATAGGTTGCTTCAAGTTCACTGTCATTGACCACATCGCCTCCATCTATTTTGCCATCTCTGACATCTGCATTGAAAGATTGGTGTTAGAGTTGATCTCATAAATTCCTTTAAACCTATCTCTTATACTCTTCAATTGGGAGTTTGCTCTAAGCATCTTATATAGATCATATGTCTCTTGCTGGGTCTTTTCTCCCATTGCTCCACTTGTAGCATTATCAACCATGGCTTAGCATGATTGTGTTAATCCATTATAGAAAACTTTATTGAGCAATTCAAGAGGATATCTATGGTGAGGGCATCTAATCAATAATGCCTTAAATCTCCCATGCCTCATAGAATGCTTCCCCATCCATTTGAGAAAAAGTGACAATCTTACTTATCAATTCTGTAATTTAAGCATGGGAATAAAATTTAATAATGAACTTATTATATACTACATCTCATGTAGTCAATGATCTAGGAGCCAATGTCATGAACCATGTTTTTGCTACATCCTTCAAGGTGTAAGGAAAATATCTCATGCCCAAAGTTTAAATAGTTGCATAGAAATCATGCATGAATGTTAAAGGATACTCTACAGCTACACCATGAAAAAAGCAAGCATGTTAAACTGTATATGTTTCAGCTCATAATTCTTAGTATTATCATTCAAAATAATGCATGGAGGTGAGATTCCAATTATTAGGCATGCAAACTCTTTCATAAGCCATTGAGCATGTTGAGACACTCGGTTCTCCACATTATTTGCCATCTGAATGCCTTCTTCACTTATGCTTTATGTATGTATTTCCACTTTATCAATGTGATCGTTCAAGGGCAGCAAAATTGGATTTAGTGATTATCTTCTTTGCATTCATAGTTCTACAAATGAATGAAATAAAGAACAAAAAAAATCCTAAATAAAATAAACTACAACAACTAAAAAGAAAAATTGTAACTAAATTAATCAAATCAATTTAAGAATGGTTCCTTAGCAACAACCCAAAAACTTGATGGTCAAATTATAATTTCTTGCAAGTACACAAGTGTATATCATTATAGTGTGCTTAGTATGGGCCAATCCCATAGAGAACTATCAAACTAATTTAATTATGTCTAGTTACTAAGTTATCCTAAATCAATAAGATAATTTAAAGACTAAGTAAATAAAAGTGTAATGTAAAGTAACAGAAAATAATGGCAGTGAGTAATGTAAAAGAGAGTTCAAGTTATAAAAGTCTCGGGATTTGACTTCACCACTCAATGATATTCAGTGTTGTTGAGATGTTGGTATCAATTCAGCATCTTGGGTTTATTCTATCCATTGTATGATTATTTCCGTTAGGCATCTAGATTTAAATCATGCATTTTCTCCCATTCCAATTACCTATGGCATGTAGTGCAATTGAGATTGAAAACTCATGAAGATTAGAAGAACTTTGATGAACCAAGCAGAATAGTTTAGTATTTGGCATCTACCTTAATCATCTACTCATTTATTCAAAAGAGCATAGTACATGGCTTAGCATATGGAGTCTATCTTAACCACATACTCAAAGATGATCAAGCTAATTCACACAGACAATTAAATAAATCAGATGATTGTATTATACACAATGAATGAAATAAGATAATATTAAATTAATAAACCAAAAATCTCTATTGAGAATGAATATTAAGGAGGGATAAATCATTTCCCTAGAAAAAGGAATTTAGTTCATAATGAAAACAAAAATAAAGCTCTCTGAAATATGCATGATTGCAAAACTTGAAATCCTTTTCTTGCTTCCTTACTTTTTTCCTTGTACTTGATGGTATTCTTCCCCCTTAAATCTCTATCTTTGATGTCCTTAAATGACCCAAGTAGTAGGATTGTATGAATTATCCATATTCTATGAGTCATGGGCTCTCAAAGTAATGCCTTCTGTCAGACAAAGTAGTAGACAGATGTGACGCTCTAAAGATAGTTGCACTGTTTTAGCCATAGCTTTCTCATATAAACTTAGAATCATGTGATTCTTAATGCATTGAAAATCTAAGAACAAATTCTAAAACATTTATGTTGAAAACATTTTCCAAATATGTCTCCATCAGTCCCAAAAATTACTTAAAAGTGACACCTTGTGTAATCTTCAGTTTCATTTTACAGAATTTTATGTCTGCAACAAAACAAATTCTGTTAAGTGCAATATTTACTTAAATGTCAATATAAAATACTAAAAATATAATTAAAAGAAGATCTTAAATAAGTGAATTTATATATAAAACCATGATATATTATAAGCTTGTTAATAATAGATAGTATGAAATATCTTATTCTTTCATGGTCTTAGAACCGCTCCAACTGCATAGTCACTTGCAGTACACATTAACTCAAATGGTTTATCCCATTCTAGTGCAACAACAATGTGTACTAAAACAAGCTTTTCCTTAAGGATATCAAATGTCTTTATGCAATTTTCATTAAAATCAAAAAGTGTATTTTTCCTAAGCAGGTTAGAAAGCGGCCTCAAACTTTTTGAGAAGTCTTTGATGAACCTTCAGTAGAAACCTGCATGCCCAAGAAAACTCAGAATTCCTTTGAACAGAAGATGGTGGTGGGAGTTTTTCGATTGCCTCTATTTTGGCTCGATCAACCTAAATTCCTTTACATGAAATTTGATGCCCCAAAATAGTACCTTCTTTCACCATGAAGAGACATTTTTCCCAGTTCAGCACAAGGTTTGTTTGTTCACACCTTTTTATGACCGTTCCAAATTCTCTAAGCAATGATCAAAGGATTTACCAAAGATAGAGATAACATCCATGAAAACCTTGATGATTTTCTCCACCATGTCAGAAAATAAAGCCATCATACACCTCAAAAAAGTAGCTGGTGCATTACATAGATGAAAAGGCATTTTTGTGAAGGAAAATTTACCATTTGGACATTTGAATGTGGTCTTTTCTTGGTCTTATGGAGCAATGGCTATTTGATTATTGTTAGGATTATGTGTATGATTTTGATGACAATAAAACTTATTTTAGATTTGATACATGCTAATGATCTTGATTAATTTAGGAAGGTTGAAATGTAGTCAAGTATGTTTGAAGAGGTATGCATCCTATTGGGAGATCATTTATGCAAGCATGTTTGCAAATCATTTGAAAGTGAAGAAATCATTATGATCCACATTGCAAATAACTTGTTTCATCACATTATATTATGTTTGATCATATTTACAATTAGTAGGATAAAAGTATGTGTTTCATAGAATGACCATCTCATATGCAAGAAGAAATGTGCTTGAATGAGTTTATCTTTCCTAAAACATGATTAAAATTGATCATTCATACTTCAAAACTTATGCAAATCATATGTGAATGAACACATGTTGATATGCAATGAAAAATGTCAAAGTGCAAAGTGCAAAATGTCAAGTGCAAGATCGCAGTTGCTTGCCATAATCGCCTACAATTACCACTTGCCAATTTCATACAAAGATATTCGTCCAAAGAAAGCACTTGGCACGCAAGTGCTTGGCACAGCTGCCTGTGAGTGGACAACAAGGTGAATGCAAGAGTTTTGCAAAAATCTGACCATAGTCACATGGCGCGACCACCTATCACTGTCGCCTGCTGACCTCCAATAGTTGAAAACTTGAATGTTGCAAGTCTCGTAAATGGTACCCATTCTTCACCAATGGTCAAGTTTTTGAGAGATCTATTTAAAGAGAAGTAGTGGAATGTTTTAAGAGTTGAAGAAGTAAGTGGATTGAGCTTAACATCTTCCACAAATCTTTTCAACTCTAGGCCAAGAGCTTAAATCATCAAATATTTTTTAAGAGCTTCATTTTTTGATATCCATTCAAGGCCTACTTCTTCAAACACATCAAGGGAAGATCTTTTACATTACAAGAAGATTATATAAAGATCAAGTCTTCCCCAAAGATTACCAAGAAAGGAGGAGCTTGAGGGTTTTGAGTGAAAAAAATGAATAAAATAATAAGAAACTCATTCAAGTCTCCTAAGTGTATTCACTCCAAAGTGCTACTAAGATCAAATAGCTTCAATGAACATTAACACCACTTCAAAGGAGTTCAAATTCACTACAATGTGCTTATTATTTTATCATTTATATTTATATTTTAACTATGTGTACTTAACTACCTAGTTGAGGCATTTCCTTATACACCCAATACCTATAAAAGTAGAATTCCTAGTTAGCTTAGGAAAACAAGTTGTTGAGTTAGTGGTGAGCTCGAGAAAACCATCAAGTTTGCTGGTGATCTTTGAAACTAGTGAGTTTCTGGTGAGCTCGGGAAAACCAAAGTATAAGTTCGCTGGTGAGCTTGGAAACCAGTGAATTGGTAGTGAACTCGGGAAAACTATCAAGTTTGCTGGTGATCTTTGAAACCAATGAGTTTCTGGTTAGCTTGGGAAAACCAGATTTTATTCCATTATATGAGATATAGTAGAACCCAAGGCACAAGGAGAGTGTGCTCTTGGAAGAATAAAGTATGGAGGTTGCCCAAACTAGTAAAAAAAATAGTGTTGTTTGTGTGTGTATCTTGTGTGTTTGCTTTACTTTTCTTGCACTTCACTATTTCATAATTTATTTCATATTGCATATCACACAAGCACAAAAAGAGAAAAAATAGTTTAATAGGGGTTAAGCAACAAATTTTTATAAATCCAATTCACCCCTCCTCTCTTGGGTCAAGCTAACCTATCGGGACTCAACAATTGGTATTAGAGCAGGCTACATAACTAATTATAGAGATCTGCATGGCTAACCCAATACTATCATCCTCTATGTTTACCAAAGGATACTCCACCTTTCAACTTCCATATTTTGACAAAATGAACTTTATTCAATGGAAGAAGAGATTGAAAACATATCTTATGGCCACTAACCTTCATTTGTGGGAAATTATCTTTGTTGGCATAAGTGAGGATGAAGAAAGAGTAAGGTAAGAGAACATCAAAGCTACGAATGCCCCGCTATATGCTCTTTGCCCCACCATTTCCAAAGATGTCTTAACTTATAAAAATGCAAGAGAAATGATAAACAAGTTAAAGACATTCTCTGAGGGGCAAATAGATTTGCACTTAAAGTTTACTAATCTCCCTATTGAGATTAATCTGAGTGTTGGAAACAAAGTAGAGAAGAAAATGAAATTGTTGAGCCTCTAACTCAAATTGAAGAACAAAAGGCTAAAGCAATTAAAGAATCCTCTTAGAAGGAAGAAGAAAATAAGATTTATAAAGCTCCTTCAAGAGACAAATGGCTTCTTGACACTGGATGAAGAAGAATTCAAAGAAGTCAGAGGCCAAGGTAAGTATAGGTATGATAATTCAAACCCAAATTCTCTTATGCTCTTTTATTATTTATACTTTATACATTTAGTCATTTATTTCTAATAAAGCTTTATTTGTACATTAATAGAATTTTAAAGTTTACAATAAGAGAAATTAAAATGTTTAAACACATGATACAAAATTGAAACATAAAGGGAAAAATCCTAAAAACATCAGAAATATGGAAACAATATAAATTCAGATGCCTAATGTGTTTAAGTATGACAAAGAAATAGATAAATTACTCAAAACTTTAAAATCAATTAGTGATCTTATGATAATAATGATGCCCAAATTGATTAATAGCACATAATGGTTAAAGTTTTAAAAAGAAGTCAGTTCCCATCCTCATAAATATACTAGTTCAGAAAGTTCAATACTGAATATGATTGAAAGTCTTCTTTAATAGTTATCATAGAATCTATTTTAATTCTTAATAAACTTAATCCAATAGATTGAAACTAGCAAAATCTAAATGCTACAATCATGAAAACTTAGATAGAGAAAACCTTCATATAAAGAATCCAAGTAATAAATGATTTACTTAAAACAATGAGGTCCATATTATTTTGTTGAGTAGTCTAATCTCTCTATGCATACTACTCTTTGTTAAATAGAAAATTGCACTAATTGAATACATGCTTAAAATTCATATCTATTTGATTATGCTAATAAAAAACAAGGTGCAAGAATTCTCAAAGCATATGCAATTTGGATGTGCTAAAGAAATTTTTCCAAGATGAAAAATCAAAACTACTTGGTCCAAAATTTTAAATAATCCCAAGAAAAGCAAAGGCAGAACAAGCTTAAGACAAAGTCAAATTCAAAAATAGAAATTTCATCTGATCCTCAAGATGTTCCCAAATTAACTTGGGATGATGCAAAGTAAAGAGCCTTGCCTAAAATTAACTCTAGAAAATGAACCAACAAATGTCTCAGTCCGAGACTTTACTTAAAACAAATTTGAAGATAAAGTAGATCCTTTGCTTAAGACTTTATGTAACACCCTAGGTGTTAATGGATGCTGAAAAGAGGGAGATTTTTTTTCATTTTAGCATAATGTGGAATTGAGGTGATAAACAATGATTTATAAAGAAATTTGTTATGAAAAATTGAATTGAACAAAGAGAATGACTTCATTAGTAGTTTTAAGTGAAAAAGAACCTAAGTGGTGATTTTGAGTAAAGTCATGCATATGACTCAAATAACTAATGAAGCATGTTTATTATATGAAATGTGACATATATCAGGTCTTGATTGAACTTTAGAGATGATCTTTCAATTTTGAACCATTACATTAAATGTTCTGCAAAAAGAACTCAATAGGTGAATTTCATCAAATCATGAAAAATTTAATAGATGATTAACTTTAGATAATGTTTACGTTGATTGAAATTTTCTCATGAGAGTATGAGGTGATTTGGTTCTTAGATTTCATATAATGCATTGTTGTAAGCTATAGAAGGATAGTAAGAAGAAAAAGAACTAAACAGTGAAGTTGAGAAAAGGCATGATTATGATTAATATGAATGACTTAGTATGATTACCATAGGTATTTTGATGTATGGGGAATCTTGGTTTAAGACCTGGGTATAACTTGGAATGAAATTGGAATATGGAGTCATTTATAGTAGAAAAATATTGGTAAAAACCACTAAATAAGTGATTTTTAGAAATTTGACTCAAATAAAGTGGTGAATAGTATTAAAAAGTTTCATTTTATGTATGTAATGTGTGGAAAGTGATTGTTGGGAGATTTAAAATGTTTTAAGTAAAATGGGGCTATGGTGATCTTTCATAAGTGCAAAGGCTGGACTTGAAAAAGGGATTATTGTGATTGACTTTTTACATGGATAATGGACTAATTTGAAATAATGTCTAACATAAATTTGTATCTCATGAAATTATCTATCCAATGGAACAAAAATCACTTAATTCTGATGTCATATGAGGAAGTTATGACTAATACACCAAACCTATTCCAAATGATTGAAAAATAACAAGATGAATGAATTGGGTTCTTTATCCAATTTTTTGACATATTTGGGGTTTATTTGAAACATTTTTAACTTAAAAGTTGTATCCCTTGAAGTTAACTTTCCAATGCCTCAAAATCAGGTCATTTGGATATTGTATGTAAAAGTTATAATAAAATTACTAACACTGTGTCAGACAGAAAGACCTTGCCACGGCAAGGCTTTTCTCTGCCGTAAGAAGGCTCCAAAAAATCAACCTTTGGGCATACAACAAGACCTTGCCATGATAAGGCTTTTCTTTTCCGTAGAAAGGCAATTTTCTGTGATAACAAGGCTTCAGAAATTGACATTTTGGCCTGTCCAGCAAGTCTTTGCTGCGGCAAGACTTTCCCTTGCCATGGCAAGGGTTTTGTGGCACGTCAAAGTGCCCAAAAAATCCAATTTTTAAACTTAAAACCCATCCTATTTTATATTTATTCCATCCCATTTCTTCGTTTTTCTACCCTAGCTTTGGAACCCATCCTATTTAGCCCAAATTCATGCCATTTGAACTTGGGAAATTCCTTTTCTAGGTAAATTATCACTTAAGCATGCCTCTTGGCTTGGGTTTTGATGATTTGGATGGTGGGAAATAGAAAAAGATCTGATTTCTTGCAAGTGGAAGAGGCTAATGGTATCTTTGGGCATGGATTCTCATTCATGAATGGAAGACACACATATTTCATGGTAAGCTATTTTTGTTAACCGAATCTCTGATTTCCTCTTAACTAGGGTTACATAAGAACTATAAATAATAATGTTTTTGGTCAAATTGGTGGGGATTTATGTGTAAAACCATAGGGGAAATGATTCATCCATGAATAATAATGGTTTAAAATGGAATTGGACATGAAAATTTGAGGTTTGCTTAATTAGGGTTTGAAGTAAATTGTGAATTGTAATTTTTGAAGGAATTTGATATGGATTGATGTGAGAATTGTGAGAAAGATGATTAATCGGTTAATTGTAGTGTTTTTTACATGCCTTACACATGAGAAAATCAAATTATGTTGTGGTCCATGAAGAAAATAGTAATCTAATTGAAGAGTAATTTAGGGATTCATATATAATGACATTATGCAATGGTTCAAATGAATTAGAAACTTAATTAACTTAGTATTATGGCAAATTCAATGTTAATTGACTTATAAAGTGATTGTGTATAACTAGAAATGGAATTTAGAGGTTATGTCTTAATGAAAATGTTAAGTTAAGCGATGTATGTTATATGTTTGATGAATTGCTTTAATAAAAACTAAGTAGGCTCGAATTTATTATATATATACATATATGTGATATATGCTAGGCTAATTGAACTTGGATTTGGAACCAAAAAATTTAAAGAATTGTTCTGATGTGATGCTATGATTATCACTAATGTAAGTAGGCTCTTTCTTTTGGCTTTATGAAATATGTCATTTTTTAACCGGGCATTTATGTTTTGGTTGGGGATAGTGCATATCCCATATTTCTTTATTTCTGATATGTATTTGGATGGAATTACTTAATGTTTTATTTATGGGAAGGTTATTTGATTATTGAGGAATAGTGAGAATGATTTATAGAAATAATATTATGACTTGTAGAAATTGATAAAGTTGAATATGTATGTATGAAGTATATTGGCATGATTGAATGCAATCATTTGAGATTGAATTAATAATGTAAATGAGGGTTTCTTGAGTATAGATTTTGATTATTTGGATATGAAATGATGTGTTGGTAATGAACATGTTATTTTAATTCATTATTATTTTTGAATCATGCTTGCTTATTGAGTTGCCCGGACTCACGCCTTCTTATTTATATTTTTAGCTGGTAGGTAAAGAAAGGGAGCCCAAAGACGATGATCATGATTATATTTTATAGAAAATGTGTGTGGTATTGTAATATGAATTTGGGAATTGTATGTAATTGTATATTTAGATTCAAAAGTTCCAAGTGATGTATAATTATATTTCAATTAGGTTTGTATAATTACAGTGGAAATATTTTAATTAATGTATGATCAAATGTAGGGCATGTCATAGATAGGTATATTGATGTTGTATTAGAATGATATGATCCCAATTATGTATACTACCATCATGATTTAAGCAGATCTTGGGCTATGGGAATGTGGGTATGTGTGTTTTAGAAATTATTTCATTGATTTATTTGAAGTCAAAGTATGATATGGAGTAGGGTTTGATTGTATAGGTTTGAATGGATGAGATTCAGAGGAGGCTCTGCCGGATTTTGGGCAAAGCACCCCACCCTAAAAGTAGGCCAATTTAAGTGAATTTACATGGAAAAATGTACCATCGTGCCTCGAAAGGCGGGGTGTGACAAACTTGTATCAGTGCCTAGGATTTATCTGTGTGATAAGTCCTAGACTCTAAGTGATAGACCCAGGATCATGATGGCTATGAGATATTAAAAAGAGAGATAGGAAATGACATGCCTAAGGATAAGTTGATTATGGTTTGAGAACACGGAAGAACATTAGTGATGGGTAATAGGAAGGGGTGACAAAGAAAATAAAGATCAAGTAAATGATAATTATGTAAGGATATGATCATGCGTAATTGGTATAAATGAAATTTGATATTCATAGAAGATGAATTTTGAAATGACTATAGAAGCATTGTAATAGCATAA
>JAYJMB010002944.1:0-14675 GCA_036873735.1 Pouteria campechiana
GCAAAATTAGCAAAACTTTACAATAACAAAAATTTACATTTGTAAAATTTTCCAGGGCCTTACAGTTGGTGAGGAAGATGGCCTTTAAGAAGGATAAGATTAACAAGGAAAAAAATATAACAGGTCCATCATCATACAAGCCTTATCCCAACTAAGCAGGCTTAGCCATGTGAATTCAATTCTGCGAATCCTTTTTCTCATTGATCACAACCACAAAAATACATAGTAAAATAAAATTAAAAACTAATGACAACAATATCTGTGACCTACTAACTCAAGTCGCTAGTAGTGTCTAGTTATGTAGCTCAATAAATATCAAAATTGAGGATGTTGTTCAATGCTTGAAAGAAATGTTAGTTAAAATGGAAAAAGGAATCAATTAGTGACAACAATAACTCAAGTTGTGTATCTTCTTTAGTAGCTATCAAAAGAAGCAAATGTAAATCAAAGGTTCAAACCTCAGAAATGTTACTTACCTTCAAAAAGAAAGAAGAAGAAGCAGAAGGATCAGGTTGGATGAGTAAAAGTGAGAACAAATATAAATCCAAAAGGAAAAGGCAACATATAATGACAATTTTGGATAGCTTAGATGTTCATTATAGGCTTTTAGCATACTATTGCAGATAGAAGCTCTAGAGAACTTTCATAGAAAACAAGAAGCTTCATGTGACTCTAGTACGGTATCCAATATGTTGAACACTAGCACATGGCTCCATATCCAACATGCATGTGTACCTTGTAAAACCTTCCAGCGTCTATACAAAGGGTGGGAGACTGATGTGTAAACAACCTCAGAGTAATAGTAAGTTTTTGATTTGATATAACATATTCTCTTTAGTCTTTAGTTCTCTTAGCGTGATTTTTTGTTTCATCTTCCTGTCTTTAAGTAGCTTCAATGGCTCTTAGGGTTAAGACAAATCCTTTTGCAATAGGACTGAAAGATGAGTGCCACAAACTTGGTGCTTGCAAGTACTATGGTGGGGTGGTCAGATGGGCTAGTAATTAGTGCTTAAACTGATGGGTTTCTTTGGATTGCCTCCAAACAAAGTACTATAATCATGCAATACTACATTACATGCTAAAATAAATGCAAAAACATGTCAACCTATTATAATCTTCCCTATGATGGTTATGTGCTCCATTATAATCTAGTGCCTTGTTTTTTTCTTTTTCCCTTCTTCCCCTACCTTGAACTGGAAAACAACCTAGCATCATATTTCTATTATAAAAGAAATTAAGCAGTATTGAATGTAAAATATCCTAATTTGGCTGTTGCATCCACATCTCTAGGTATCTGTGTTAATGCCTAGACAATAGAGTAGAAATACTAGGATAGACATCATTTTCTTATGGTGAAACTCTACTCATAGAAAATGAGTTACATGATTACCAAGAGTTAAAAGTCACTAAAAGAACCAACAAAGATATTGCTAGGATGAGCCTATACATCTTAGGCCATTACTTCCACTTTTATTAACCATTAAATTTTGAACATATCACATAGATAAAGGACATGGGAAAAGGAAAATAAGAGCTGAAATATAAAAGTATATGATGTAAAAGTCATTACCGCATTTCACAATGATGTTGTTTCAGATGGTACTTGAAGAATGATAATCTTTTTTTTCTTAAATAAAACCTCTGAACAGTAAATAAAGTAGATAGTGCAAACGAATGGACAACATATCTCACTTCCACATAATGCCACCATTTCCAGTATATTGAGAAATCCACCACAAAATTTAACTAAAAATAAATCCAAAGGAAGATAAAGCACCAAGTATTACCATATCAAGAACATCTTCATCTAAAATCCTGTCCCTTTTATCTGGTCTATTGATTCGATTCCCACAACCATGAGAATGCTTCGTCTATGAGATTTTTTGTAGCTTTGATTAGGCTAGTAGTTGTTCAAACCATTCAGAAGACATTCCACATATTTTCTTGTAATCATGTGCATTGGCTAGCATAGAATGTTGATAAAATAATGGAGGATACAACATAGATGCCCTGGCCCGTGCCATATTAGATGAAGATATGCATGGATAACCTTCTTGCAAAGGAATAGAAGTATGTCTACAATGTCTTTTTAATAGGAATTCATACCTAAAATCAGTATTCCTGCATTAGGTCATAAAGACAACTGAATATATGGTTTTTAATGAACAAAAAAATCATGGGAAATAATATTAGTTCCTATTCCGTTGTTCATCAATATCTATATTTCCATCAATGAGACTACAGAGACCATGACTAATATCTTGTGACAATTCCTACAAAAGAATCGATGGCCACAAATTACAACTGATAATTTAATGTATTAAACTAAATAAACTCAGGCATCCTACTTGTTAGAGAACTCTAACACTGGATATTCATGGTATAGTCGGCACCATGACCTGTCAGATTCCTCATTTGAAAGGAGACCCTTCTAAGACACGACATGATTCCTTGAAGCTCGAGAACCACTCTCTGAAAAGGACCCCTAAAAGAACTAGGGATGCATATACCTCTAGACTCCTCTAGGTAGGAATCCCCATCTGACTATGATTGTCCCAAGACTTTGAAACAACCATAAATATAAATTACACTAAGTATGTGCTCTCTTAAATAAGCTCTCTATCTATTTTCTACACTCCTACTAAGGTCCCTTACTGACTTAAGCATTGAAGTGCACATTCCCGGACTACCCCCAGCACCCTCAGACACTTTTTGCTTTTTTGCAGGATCTTCATATAGGGCTATTAGAGAGCAATCTGGATCTAGCCCAAATATTGGTGCCATCTATGGGAAGGTTCATTAAAGCATATCCATGTTAGGTGAAAACCCAGGCAACTCAAATATTCCCCCAAATCCTTTCCTAGGAGACCACACATCTGCTAATCCAGGTCATAATCATGTTGTATCTGGAACAAACATACTGCTGGACTAGCTGAGGCAATTAAATAGCCTCATGATACAATAGGTGATGTAGTAGTTGATGCAGCAACAGAAGGAGAGACTAGATGTAGAGGAACTAGACAACACTATAATAACAATGGCATTGTAGGGAGGAATCAGAGACAAGCAAGTGAGGTATCAATTGTTTTTGTTCCCTCCCAGAACATACTCCAAACTTTGGAAGCTTTAAATAGACATATTGATGCAGAAGAATGAACAAGAGATGAAGATATCAATTCCAAAATGAAGTAGAGCAAATCCCCATAGCGCCATGGAGAATAGCCTAGAAGAGTACCACTAAAAAAGGGTCTTTTGGTAGAGAAAGGAATAATTTCACCTCCCTTAATGACTCTCGGATGCACATCTTCCACGAAATCAAAAATTAGGGGTACCTTATTGAGCCGTGCTCCCTGCAAAGAAACCCCTAGAACCGGGCATCTAATGAATACTACCTTTATCATAAGGCTAAGGGTCATGATACTTAAAATTGCTTACAACTTAAAGAAGAAATCGAGGCTCTCATTGAGAGGGGGAGGTTGCAAGGCAACAAGCATAAAAGGGAGAGGGAAAACAATAAAAGGAAGTTCAAACACAGGAAGCCACCCTTAGGGAATCAACTAGGGACATTGCTATTGAGCAAAATTGACCTACCGTTAGGACCATTCACGTCATCATGGGGGGATTGGTAGCCGGAGGAAGCTAGTTGGCTCATAGGAAAGCCTATGTAGAGCAACTAAATTTGGTCAGAAAAACCTCTAACAGGGAGCAGGGGGATGATTATGTCATTATCTTCTCAGAAGAGGATACACACAACATCGTTGTTCCGCACCATGATGCGGTGGTCATCTCCACCGTTATATCAAATTTCAAGGTGAAGCGTGTAATGGTGGATAATGGCTCATTGATAGACATTGTGTTCTATCACTGTTTTGAAAAGATGGGGATTTCTGAGGACAAGCTAAAACTGGTGGTAGGGTAATCAATGGGGATTTATGGGCAATGGGATAACACCAGAAGGTATAATTACTATGCCCTTTACCATGGGAGATGGGGAAATAAAGACAACCACAAGTCTAGACTTTCTAGTGGTGAAAGTTCTGTCTACTTACAATGCGGTCCTTGAATGCCCTAGGTTAAATAAAATGAGAGCAGTAATCTCAACATATCATCTAACAATAGAATTCCCCACTCCCATAGAAGCAAGCATCACCAGAGGAGACTAGAAAGCTTCTAGGGATGTTACAAAAGCTCACTAAAGGAAAAAGTAACTAATAACCTATAGATTGACACCATGGAATCCCAGGATGAGAAGCAAATTGTAAGAAGTGAACCAATTGAGCCATTGTACATGATTCTGTTATTCACAAATAGCCCCTAGGAAACCATCTTAATTGGCTCCACCTTAGAACGGACCTTGTGGCAAGAACAATCATGCTCCTAAAAGAGAATTCCAATGTCTTAGCCTGGGAGCCTTCAGACATGCTAGGGTTGGATCCAGAGATAGCATGTTGTGGGCTTGCAATAGATGAGAATCACAAACCTATCCAACAGAAGAAGTGGCTTTTCTTGCAGGAGAAAAAGGAGAACATTATAGTAGAGGTAGAGAAACTACTAAAGGTAGGCTTCATTTGATAGGTACACTACCTAGAATGGCTAGTGAATGTAGTAATGGTGAAAAATTCCATGGGGACATGACACATTTGTGTGGACTTCACCTTGTTGAATAAAGCATGCCCAAAAGATAGCTACCCATTGCCTGACAAAGATTAATTGGTTGATTCCATGGTAGGTCATGAACTTTTAACATCCATTGACACATTCTTGTGGTATCGATAGATTAAGATGTATAAACATGATCAGGAGAAGACTTCATTCATCATGGATGAGGGAACATACTGTTACTAGGTCATGCCATTCAAATTGAAGAATATAGGAGCCACAATTAGAGGAAGGTAAATAAGGTCTTTAAAAATCAAATCTGGAGAAACATGGAAGCCTATGTAGACGACATTGTAATTAAAAGTAGGTACAACAAAGACCACCTCAGTGACTTGCAAGAAACCTTATGGACTCTGCGGAAGCATTAGATGAAATTAAAAGCTCAAAAGTGTGCTTTCGGAGTGTCCTCAAGAAAGTTATTGGGGGTGTTTTTTATATCTTAGAGAGGAATAGAAGCTAACCCCAAAACAATACAAGCAATAAGGGACATGAAGCTTCCCACTAATCCTAAGGAGATTCAGAACCTAACAAACAAGATGGCCATGTTGAATTGATTCTTATCTAGAGTAGCAAAAAAGAGCTTGTTGTTCTTCAAAACACTTCAAAAGAAAGCCCTTGGAGGAGATCTAAAAGTGTTTGAATGGAACGTTGAATCACAGATAGCCTTTGATAACCTAAGGAGTTACTTGGAATCTCTTCCTTTACTAATGGCCCATAAGAGGGGAGAAACCTTGTGAGTTTATTTGTTTATAGATACCGAGATGATGGCATCCATGTTGTTCCGTGAGCAGGGTCCTCAACAACAACCAATCAATTCTATGAGCAAGATACTCAGGAATGTTGAGCCCCGATACCCAGTGGTGGAGAAAATAGCTTTTGCCCTAATCATTGCTACAAGACGGTTGTGCTCCTACTTCCAGGGGCACCCTATTAGAGTTTACACTAATCAACCGCTCAGACATCTCTCGCAAAAATGGAACTCTCAGGCCATCAAATCAAATGGGATATGGAACTAAGCGAGTTCGATATAGAGTTCCTATTGTGCACTTCAATCAAGAGACAAGTAATGGTGGACTTTATTGTTGAATGCATTAATGGAAGGGCCGATGAACAACCAACCTAGGCAAATCATGACCTCGACCCCAATATAGAATTGGTCAAGTTAATCATGAAGCTATAGGATTGTGGAAATAACAACCCGAATCCACTGTGGAAGCTATATATGGACGGATCTTCTAACAAGATAGGAACAAGGGTAGGGCTCATCATCCAGAGCCCTGATAGTGCCTCATTCGAATATGCCCTTTGGTTCATGTTTCCCTTAACAAACAATGCAGTGGAATATGAAGCTATATTAGTTGGGCTTTGCTTGGTGTTGAGGCTAAGGCGCAAGTACTACAGATCTTCTGTGACTCTCAACTGATGGTGAATCAACTAAAAGGAGAATATGAAGCCAGGGAACCTATGATACCTAACTATGGCTTGTGAGTTGATGAAACAAATACCCAAGGTCATCATCTCACATATGCCTAGAGAGGTGAAAAGAAAATTAGACATGTTGTCTAAGCTAGCATCCACACCAATGTTCGCCCCACAAAGGACTATACTGATGGAGCAATTGTTGAGTCCTAGTGTAATGGAAACAAAGCATATGGTTCTGATCCACGCCTATCTAAGAAAGGGTGAGAAATTGGATAATCCTTTGGAAGCCAAAAAGCTAGCATGGTTCTCGTCCAAATTCGTCTACCTTAACAATGAGCTATACCAGAGGGGGCGCATGCAACCATATCTTATTTCATCACCGAGAGCGAGGGATAGAAGATCATCAAACAAATTCATAAAGGGGGGTGCGCTAATCACATAGGTGGCAAAACCCTTATGTTTAAAGCCATCAAATAAGGATACTATTGGCCTAGCATGTTCAATGATTCAAAGGAGTATGTTATGTGAAGAGGTACGAGAATTGAAGCAAGCAAACATTCCCAGGCTTCCGACTACCAAGATGGCAACCACTAGCAGTCCCTGGCCCTTCCATCAATGGAATATGGACATTGTATGACCATTTCCACCTGCATTGGGGAGGCAAAAATATATCATTGTGGTAGTCGACTATTTCACTAAATGGGTAGAAGCCAAGGTTGTGTGATCCACATCAGCACCACAGATAAAAAAGCTTGTGTTAAACAGCATCATGTGCAGATACAAAGTACTAGGAATCCTGATTATTGATAACGGCACTCAATTCAGTAGCACCACCTTTCGAGAATTTTGTGCCACCCACGGTATACAATAGAAATTCTCATCCATAACACACCCCTCAAACAAATGGCTTAGTGAAAGTGGCAAACAAAAATGTACTATATGGGTTGAAGAAGAAAGTGATAGGATCAGGAGATGGTTGGTACACAAAACTCCCCACAGTCTTATGGGCACTCTGAACACTTCCGAAAAGATCAAACAAAAAAACACCATTCATGCTAACCTCTGGCTCTAAAGTAATAATACTAGTAGAATTACGGGTCCCCTCCACCAGGAGTAGAATTTTAATATGGAGGTGAACCAGGTAGCACTCCAAGAAAATCTAGACTCATTGGATGAAGTAAGAACTGAATGGCTAGATAGAAGAACTAGATACTTCAATATTACAATAAAAAAGTCAATGTAAAGGGCTTCCAAGAGGGAATTCTCATCCTATGAGAGGCAGTTATTAGCAACCCCTTAGGCACCATGGGCAAGTTGTTATAGATGTGGGAGGGACCCTACTCTGTTAGGGAAGTCCTAAACAACGAAGCTTAATGCGTATAGAAGCTCAATGGGAGGAGCATACGTGCACATGGAATACAAAACACCTACGGATGTATTATCAGTAAAGAAAGGCAAAATATACCCTCTATTTTATAGTTCTTTTAATTATTTTCATGATTAATAAAAGACAACTTTTGAGGCAGTAGTTATAAAGTTGTCTTCGTAATGGAATTACCCTGTGAGAGTGAGTAACGCCCCCATAAGAGGGCAAAACATCACGAGTGCAACAGAAGACGTCCCCATGAGAGGATGGAATAGCCCCACGAGATTGAGTGACATCCTCACAAGAGGACAGAACCCCTTGGGTGCGATAAAAGACATGTCCATTAGTGGATGGAACTGCCCCGCGAGAGTAGATGAACGTCCCCATGAGAGGACTGAACCCCCCGAGCATGACAAAAGATGTCCTCATGAGAGTACGAAACTACCCTACAAGAGTGAGTGAACGTCCCCACAAGAGGACTGATAAGTGAATTTCATTCACTTATATTATATATGTTGAAGCTTAGTTATTAGTAAATCCTTGTTACTTTTAGATATATTTCATATTTATTTGTTGAATTTTCTAGGTGTTTGGAAGATGAAAAAGAAGAGAAAATGAAAGGAAAAGATGAAGTTCAAAGAGTGGAAAAGAAGAAAACAGTAAAGGAGCTGAAAATTCAACGTACAAGAGAAAAACAAACCTAGCGCCACCAACGCCAATGTCCGTTATAACAACCTCATGCAACCAGCAAGGTGGCGCCGCCAATGTGTACTTGGCACCGCTCCTTAATTTCAGCAAATTTTCTGCTAGCTCGATTGGGTGTTTTTAAGGTAATGAGATAGGGTTTTGCAATTATCATTTCCACATTCATTTAGGATTCATTTTTGAGGGTTTTGAGGGGCGAAGCTTTGAAGTTTCTTATGGAGAAGAAGGGAGATTGCAAGTAAGCAAGAACAAGTAGAGAGGATGTTCTTCATTGTGATGATCTTGTCAAAGAGAGTTATTTGATTTATATTATGAACTAAATTCTTCTTTCTAGGGTGAAGATGTAACCCTTTTTGATACCTTTTGTTATGTGGATTATTAGTTATAAATGACTATATGATCTTGTTTCATTCATTATGTTGTTTGCAATGATTTAACTCATTTTATTACTTGATCACTAATATTATGAGTTAGATTGATTATCTAAACATGGTTCAGGTAGACACCATATACTAAACCATGAGCTCCCTTGAATGAAAAGAATGAATAGTTAAGGTAGACACCATATGCTAAACCATATTATTTTGGTTCATTATATTTTTGAGCTTAATAGATTTTCACCTCAATTATGCTACACACTATAGGTAATTGGAATGAGTGAAAACACTTGATTTGAACCCACACACCTAACGGTAATGAACTTACATTTGAAAGAACAAACCCCAAGTAACACATTGAATCCAACGTTCCACTAGCAACGGGGTATCATTTAGTGGTGAAATCGGATTTCTAGACCCTTGCATCTTGTTAATCTCCCTGCATTATTATTAGTCATTGATTTTTACCATCGCATTCAGTTTTGAATTTCTATCAATCATTACACCTTATTTATTTAGCTATAAATACATTCTTTTTAAAGATAGTTTAGTTCAGTAACTAAAATTAATTAAATCAGTGTGGTCATTCTCTGTGGGATTGACCCTTGCATTGCATACTATACTACTATATGTCTGTACACTTGCAAGAAATTATAATTTGAACCATTAAGTTTTTGGCACCATTGCCAGGAAATGGTTTCAAATTGATTTGATTAATTTAGTTACAATCATTCTTTTTGTTTTTGTATCTAATTGTATATAAGATTTTCTTTAATTGATTATTTCTTTCCATTGTAGTATTATGAATGAACGGGAGGAGATCTCTGAATTCAACTTTGTTTCCATTGAATGATCGTACTAATAAAGTGAAAATTGAAACAGAGAGTTTAAGCAAAGGAGAAGAAATACACATGGCTGACAACATGGAGAACCAAGTGGCTCAATAAGCTCAACAGCTAATAAAAGAGTTTGCACACCTAATTATAGGAATTTCACCTTCATGTATTGTATTGGATGATCATGCTAGAAATTATGAACTGAAGTATATTTATTTTAACATGCTTCCATCTTCTCATGGTATAGGTTCAAAGGATGCACTAACATTTATGCATGATTTCTATGCAACCATCCAAACTTTTCCATTGTAGGGGCTAACCAAACACCAATTACATATGAGATGTTTTTCATACACTTTGAAAGATGTAGCCAAGACATGGTTCATGACATTAGCTCCTGGCTCATTAACAACATGGGGAGCAGCTTATAATAATTTTATTGGTAAATTCTACTCTTATACTAAAACTGCTAAATTGAGAAGTAAGATAGCTACTTTCTCTCATTTTGATGATGAAGCTTTCTATGAGTCATGGGAGAAGTTTAACGCAGTTTTCATTTAATGCCCTCATTATAAATATCCACTTGAATTGCTTAACCTTTTTTCTATGATGGATTGACACAACCATGCCAAGCTATGGTTGACAATGTTGTAGGTGGAGCCAAGGGGGAAAAGACTCTGGAAGAAACATATGAGCTATGTGAAATGTTATGAGCAAAGTTTCAGCAAAAGAGTCTAAGAGGTAGATCTAGAGGACCTTATGAAGTGAACTCTAACTCTGATGTATTTATGCAGATGTTAGAGATGGCTAAAAAAATAAAAGCAATGTGCTCTATGATGGTGCACTTGAAACAACCACAACCTGCCCCAGTAGAGGTTTGTTCTTTTTGTGGTAATTCAGGACACTCACCTAATGTTTGCACTTCAAATGAACATTTTGTAGGTGATGCTGAGCAAGCTAATGCAATGAATTTCTATAACCAATTGCCACAGAATGACCTTTACTCAAACTCTTATAATCCTAGTTGGAGAAACCATCCTAACTTCTCTTGGAGTAATGAAAGAAATCAAAATCAAGCAAGAACTTCATTTCAATCATAATTGAAGAAGCCTACATTTGAAGAAACCATGCAAAGTTTCATTCAAGCAACATAAACCTAGTTCCAGAATAATGCAACCGAATTTCAAAATATTGATTCTAGATTCCATAACATGGAGGCTTCCATGAAAAAGATGGAAACACAGTTAGGACAAATTGTAGAGGTCGTATAGAGCCACGCCTAGCTAATGAGAACAAGCAAAAGCAATAATGACATTGAGAAATGGAAAGGTAATTGATAATAAATTTGGTGAAGAAACTAATAGTTCAATTGTTTTTGTAAGATTGGAGAAGGGGAAGATAAAGGCAAAGGAAGAAGTGCATTCAAAGAAGGCAATGTTTCCAATAATTGACCCCCCTTGTCAACTACAAAGCACCCCCACTATATGATCCTCTTGTCCCTTTTTCATGAAGTTTGAAGCAGGGCAAGTTTGATAAATCATTTTTTGACATTTATGATATTCTTTCCAAGGTTAATGTCAATTTGCCTTTGCTTGATATGATAAAGAACATGCCTGCTTATGTTAAATTCTTGAAGGAACTAAACACAAGGAAGCGTAAGTATGAGCCACATGAGAAAGTTCTAGTTTCAAAGGCAGCTAGTGCGGTTTTGTAGACAAACCTTTCCCTAAAACTTAAGGATCCACGTAGTTTCAATATCTCAATAACTAGTGGAGGGAGAAATAAGTGAAGGCAATACTAGACTTAGGTGCAAGCATTAAGTTGATGCCTTATTCTATTTATATACAACTTGGATTAGGAAAATTGAAACCTACTATAATGTCTCTACAACTTGCAAACAGATCAGTTAAATATCCTAGAGACTTTGTAGAGGACATTCTTGTGCAGATTAATAAGTTGATTATTTCTATAGATTTTGTTGTGCTTGACATGGAGAGGCAAATGATTTTAGAAAGAGACATGCCTATCCTTCTGGGATGCCCATTCATGGTAACCACCAAGACAATCATTCATGTGTAGAATGGTAAGTTGAAAATGACTGTCTAGGACAAAACTGTGGAATTTTCTGTTTATAATTTCCTATCATTACCTTCAGATCTTAGTAGATGTCTTCAAGTTAATGAATTTGACTCACTCATATTATCTACTTTTGTGCAGGAGGAGATAACTGATAAACTAGAATTGGTGCTCACTACAGATGGATTGGAGGAAGATGAAGAAATGATGAATTTGAAAGTAGAACTTGATAGAGCAGAGCTAGTCAAAGAAGGGGAAGTTTCGAATGAAGGGTCTTCACATGTGAACCCAAAAGTGGAACAATTGACTGCTATATCACCCAAACTAGAATTGAAGCACTTACCTCAGAACTTAAAGTATGTATTTCTTGGTAAAAAAAATAATCTTCTAGTGATAATTGCTTGTGGCTTGTTTGTTGATGAAGAACATAAGCTGATGAATATATTGAGAGAACACAACGGGGCTATAGGGTAGACCTTATCAGACATCAAGGGAATTAACCCCACTATGTGCATATATAAAATTTTGCTAAAAGATGATGCAAAGATTTCTAGAGAACCTCAGAGGAGACTTAACCCACATATGAAGGAAGTTGTGAGAGTAGAGGTGATCAAATTGTTAGATGCACGTATTATCTACCCAATCTCTAATAGTAAATGGGTAAGTCTAGTGCATGTAATGCCAAAGAAGTCTGATCTTTTTGTTGTTAAAAATGATAATGATGAATTGGTGCCAATGCGAAAGACTACAGGGTGGATGATGTGCATTGATTACAAGAAACTCAATGCAGCCACAAGAAAGGATCACTTTCCCTTTCTTTTATTGATCAAATGCTTGAAAGATTGGTTGGACATGCTTACCACTATTTTTTGGATGGTTATTCAGGTTATAATCAAGTTCCAATTGCTCCAAAAGATCAGGAGAAGACCACTTTCACCTACCCATTTGGAATGTTTGCATATCAGAGGATGTCTTTCGATTTGTGCAATGCCCCTACAACTTTTCAAAGGTGTACGATGTCCCTTTTTTCTGACATGAGTGAAAAGGTTATTAAGGTATTTATGGATGATTTTTCTATTTTTGGAGATTCATTTGATGATTGCCTTAATAACTTAAGATTGGTGCTTAGAAGGTGTATGGAAATGAATTTGACACTAAGTTGGGAATAAATTTGACACTAAGTTGGGACAAGTGACATTTCTTAGTGAAGCAGGGAATTATGCTTGGATATATTATTTCAAGTAACGGCATTAAAGTACACAAGGCAAGAATTGAATTGATTGCAAAGTTACCTTCCCCAATTTCAATCAAGGGAGTTAGAAGCTTTCTTGGTCATGCAAGCTTTTACCGATGATTTATTAAGGATTTCTCAAAATATTCTAGACTACTTTGTAAACTGCTAGCCAAGGATGCAACTTTCTGTTTTGATGAGGAATGACTTGTTGCCTTCAACACCTTGAAAAAAAAACATTAGCTCTAATTTTAGTAGTTCCTGATTTATTTTGTCGGTGCTATCCTAGGACAGAGAGTAGACAAATTACCTCATGTAATTTATTATACAAGTAGGACTCTAAATGAAGCACAATTGAACTATTCTGCCACTAAAAAAATTGCTTGCAATTGTGTTTGCTTTAGAAAAATTTTGTTCTTACTTGATTGGTTCGAAGGTAATTATTTATTTAAATTATGTTGCATTCAGATATTTGCTAACACAAAAGGATTCCAAGTCCAAGTTGATCAAGTGGATCTCATTGTTGCAAGAGCTTGATCTGACAATCAAGGACAAGAAAGGGTTAGAGAATGTTGTAGCTAATCATCTATCCAGATTGGTTCTCCCAATGAGCTAATCATTGGGAAAGATCTCATTGATAGGAATTAGTTCTCCCAATTAGCTAATCATTGGGTTCACACCCAATGAGCAATTATTTTCTTTGAAGGGGAGTGAACCTTGGTATGCTGACATTGTAAATTACTTAGTTAAAGGAATTTTTAATCCTCTATTGAATTCATAAGGAAGAAGAAAGTTGTTGTGAATGGGGAGACATTATTTTTGGGATGAATTAGTTTTGTTCAAAATATGCCCAAACCAAATCATTAAGCGTTGCGTTCTGGAAGATGATCAGCAAAGTATTCTTAGACATTGACACACATTTAGCTGTGGAGGTCATTTTGAAGGGAAGAAAATTGCTCTCAAAGTCGTTCAATCTGGATTTTATTGGCCAACTATTTGTAAGGACACTCATACTTTTTGTGCAATGCGTGATAGATGCCAGATAACAGGGAACATTGGAAAGAGAGATGAGATGTCATTTACAAGTAACCTTGTCATTGAACTTTTTAATGTATGGGGCATTGATTTCAGGGGTCCATTCCCACCATCCAATGAGAACTTGCATATTTTGCTTGCTATGGATTATGTATCCAAGTGGATTGAAGCTATTATGACTAAGACTAATGATGCTAATATTGTGCTAAGATTTTTGAAAGATAAGATTTTTTCCAGGTTTGGCACTCCCAGAGCAATCATTAGTCATAGAGGAAATCATTTCTGCAATAAAGTTTTTGCAACTCTATTGAAAAAATACAACATCACTCACAAGATTGCAACACCTTATCATCCACAAATGTTAGGGCAAGTAGAAGTTAGAAACCAATAGATAAAAGTAATTCTAGAAAGGACAGTGAATACTTCAAGAAAAGATTGGGTAATGAAACTGAATGATATCTCATGGCCATACAAGACCACTTTTATGACCCCAATTGGAATGAATCCATACAAACCTATTTTTGGAAAAGCCTACCATTTGCCTTTCGAGTTGGAGCACAAGGCATACTGGGCTATAAAATATCTAAATTATGATATGGAAAAGGTAGGAGAGCAGAGAAAACTTTAGCTTCACGAACCTAAGGAGCTGAGGAATGAAGCATATGAGAATGCCAAGATTTACAAGGAGCGAACCAAGAAACATCATGATGAAGTTATTCATAAATGGCATATTGAACCTGGAATGTATGTTCTACTTTATGACTCATGTTTGCATTTATTTCCAAAAAAACTGTAATTGCATTGGGTTAGTCCATTCCTGTTAGAATTAAGACAAAATCCATGGCATAAAATTAAACCATGGGCCCCATTATAATGGATGACATGAACAAAGTAGGTTCTAGTTTCCCAAACTACCCCTTGGGAGGAGGTGGGCATCCCCAAATTGCCCTTGGAGGTGAAGGTGGGCT